>MVAH01000047.1:0-95831 GCA_014825575.1 Phaffia australis | reverse complement strand
AGGGTGGAGGTGGGGGATGGAGGGAACCTTGGGCCGTGAGCTTT
Organism: Phaffia australis; assembly: GCA_014825575.1. Lineage (NCBI taxonomy): Eukaryota > Fungi > Basidiomycota > Tremellomycetes > Cystofilobasidiales > Mrakiaceae > Phaffia > Phaffia australis. The sequence continues at coordinate 95,787 of MVAH01000047.1, read as the reverse complement.
GTCGGTGGAAGAGGTGTGAGATACTTTGAGAATATATGACAGAGTGCTAGGTAGAGCTGTTCAAGTGCACATGATCGTGAAGCGCCGTAGGACGAGCCGGTCAGGTTCGCTCATGTCTCAATATGCAGAGAGTATGAGAGGGAAGGATGAAAAGAAATGGATTCTTCACAGGTTCACTCAATGCTCCGTCCTCGTCAAACAACTCTATCTTTACGGCTGAGCTCATTTCTCTTGTCTTCTTTGGAACGAGTCGGGATGATGGTTTGACGATTTGTTTGTTTGTCGAAGAAAGATTGATGGACGTGAACGTTCGGGCGGTCGTAGTCTGATAGTAATGTCAAGATCCGTTCAGTCGCGGACTGGAGCGAAATGGTTATCTCCATTCGAAATTATTTTTGAGAAGCAAACGTTTACATGATGATTCTTGCCATGCTTTTGGTCCTTCAGTTCGCTTGATCGTTGGCTATAAGCCTTACATGTGTTCAAGACTACAGATCATTCACCCGAGAACTTTCAATGGAGAGACATATAATAACGAGAAGCATTAAATTTTGTAGGAAGATTTGACAACAGAGATTCGAGAGCAACAGATGAAGACGATCCCCAAAAAATAGAGGTGCAAAGAAGGACAGAGATTCTAATAAATTTTACAACGACGTTGGAACATAAAAACAAACAGACAGAACCGATATGAAGAGATAAAGAAAGTATACAACCGAGATACAGGGAACCGAAAGAAGAGGATGTGAAGAGATATAATGGTGAAACAAAGAGTAGAGACCTGCTCAGAGAGCATATCGGAATCGCAAGTTTTGCCTGTCGGTAAGATCCATGAAACCAAGGTCAACCTTCTTAGAGATCATTGTTCCATCCGCCTGGATCTCATCCATATAGTTGTCCTGGGAGGCGACCTCAGACTCGGGAAGTGCGTCTCGCCTTAAGTTCTCTTTTCGGAGGAAGTAGGCGATGCCCAGCATGATAATCGGGCACGCAGAGTAACAGATAAGGATCACAATCCACGGGATCGTGTTCTTAGGGGAGTACTTGGACTTCCACATCTGAGGCGCGCAAAGGTTACCGAGACAGTAACCGATGAGCATGATGGCGTTGGTGGTAACTTTTTTGGTGTGACCGGCGGTGATGGCGGTGATCCAGGCAAGGGAGAGAACGAATCCGGTGGTTCCCACACCGGTGATGTAGAGTGAGATCAACTGTCCAGTCTTGTTGCTAAAAGGAAGAACAAGAATAAGAGCAGATCCGATAATGTTTGGGATGAAGTAAATCGCTCCGATGACCGCCCGAGAGTTTGGGTACTTCTTAACGAAGAGCGTTCCAGTATAACTGAGGAAAGGAGAAACGGTATGAACAACTGGTCAGGAAAGTTCGATCCGCACGAGATATCAAAGAAGGTGGGGCTTACATGGTGATGATCTCGATCACTCCAGAGACGCAGCCGAGCAAAGTAGTCTGTAAAGCGGTGAACCCGAGGGACTTAATGATGATGGCGTTCTGGTTGGTCAAAGAGTTGGGCACATTGTCGAGGGCAGCAAACAAGAAGAAAGCCCAGGTCTTCCAGTCAAGGAGGGTCTCAATGAACTGATCCTTCTTCCAGTGCTTGTTCTCTACACCACTCTGGTTGGATCTAATTCGTTCGATGGCAATGATCTTATCTTCCTTGCTTAAAAACTTGGCGTCCATAGGATTGTTGGCTGAAAAATCGGAGGATCAGGAGGCAAGGCCAATATGATGAAGTCAGAACAGACAAGAGAATAAATGATGATAGAGTTGATCGGGGCGTAGACTCACGGAATCGAAGAAGGAACCAGATGGCGACGACAAGAGTGATGAGCCCTGTGGTGAGCATGAAGATTCTCCAGGGCGCAAAGGAAGATTTGGAGTGCAAGATTCCCTATAAGAGTCCAAAAGAAGAAATGATAGTAAGTAAGCGGTTCGAAATTGAATCTTGAAGATCAAAGAAGCAAGACGTACGTAAGCGAGGAAACCTGAAATGATCTGGGCCGTTCCGTTCATGAGGAACCAGAAACCAACTCGTCGGGAGGACTCGGCGTGAGTGTAGAACATGGTGGTACTGAATAGAGTAAGGCATGATGATAAGGAAGATGCTCGTTGCAAGTGATATGAAAGCATAAATATGGCACTCACGTAACAAGGAAACCGGCGGTGATCGATCCCTCACAGATACCCAAACCAAGACGGCAGATGAATAAACCGACAAAGTTGTGGCAGGCGGCATCTAGAAGGGGTACAAACAGTCAAGTTCAGCGAGAGTCATCAGAAGGGCAAAGACTGATGTAGAGAGCAGGCAACTTACGGCACATCAAAAAGATACTCCAGCATAAAATGTTGAGCGACATCCATCGACCAGCAGGGAATCGCTGAAGAGCCAGATTTTGCCTGGTGAAACAGAGTGGATGGAGTTAAATCATTGTGAGTTGAAAGCATCATGGGAAGATATAGAGGATGATAAAGGTATAGGAGGAGATTGAAGTCTGGAGAGCTTACGGGTACTCGAAAACCAAGTATGCAAGATAGAAGATCGTTCCGAGCCAGTTGTACTGAAGCGAGGACAGGTGGGTATCCTTTTTAAGACCGAGGTTGACCGAGTTTCCGAGCGTGGTCTTGTCCATGAACTGGACGAGATACAAGATCATCATCTGGGGAGCGATGAGGAAAGTTTGGTTTCTTTGGTTAATGACCAAACTGAGACAAGAAGAAATGATAAATCACTAGCACGAACCATAGGCAACATATTCCTATCAATCTTTCTGAGCACTCGCTTGGCCTCGATCGGGTCTACCTCTCCAGTGAATCCGGCGACGAGTCCGGCAGCAGCATCTGCGTCGTGTTCGTTGGTGCTGTAGAGTGTGAATTGAATGTCAGCATGGAAAAAGAAGCTCGAGAGATGTAAGAAGGACCATACTGAACCGCGTTTTCCGATGAAACCTCGTAGACCTTCTCGGACACTCCGTAGGCCTCCTTCTCATTATCCTTGAGATCCATTGTTGGAGAGTGTGTGGGTATGAAAGTCTGGGTAGGTTGGTGTGAATGAATGGATGAGAGAAAGCACAGAAGGATAGATCTTGTGAGCCCTTTTAACTTTGGTCGTCTGGCCATCTTCTTGGCCATTCTTCACCTTGACCGGAAGTAAAGCCGATATCATTTTTTTATCCATCTTGTTATCTCGTAGATATCAAGATAACTAGATGGGATTATTTCTCGGAGAGGCGTTGTTCTGCCAGGCACATCTCCCGGCCAGGTTCGGCGTGGATCGTTTTTCGCCGGTACGCGCGCCGATCGTTCCCAATAAAGTTGTGTTGATAAAGATATAAATAGAACACGCTCTCAATAAACAACCGGTCGGAGTAGAGCGACAATCCTAGCATATCGAGGGTGCGGAGGAGCTCTCCGTCGATCTCGGACAAACACGTGACTCGCTTGACGGTCTTATCCGCAGATGCCTCCACAGATAGGCGCGATAAACCCTCAGACTGATTAGGTCTGTGCCCAAAAATGTTTAAATCCGGTTGAATCAGCCAATTAGCTTAACCTTATCAGGTCAGGATGTTCCCTTGTTCGATAGTCCAGGCTTTATCATTGACTTCCATCAGACAAAGATCGAAAGACTGCAGATCAAAAGATTGGCTATCAAGAAGAACACGGTAAAAGCCGGATAGATTCTGTTTATCTGTTAATAATCAGTGATGACCGTCCGACAGTACGGTCACGCTTGTCTACGATGGTGCTCGGACGAGCAGGCTCTCCCGGAACCGAACGAATTAGATAGGACATTTGAAGTCGTGATGGAACAGATACCTATCATATCAAGTCAAACGTTCCGTTACGGCAACTTGATCTAGTTCTCTTCTTTCTCTGATCACGTGGATGTCTCGGGCTGTCGGTCTTGCTGAGTAAAGTGACTGTATCATCCTGTATTCCAATCTGTTGTTTCGCGAGCGTGATAGAGGAGAAACAGTGATAATGAAGAAGAAGAAATAAGGATAGAAAACAAAGATAGAGAAAGACAGAGAAGAAGGTTGAAAATCGATGATGATCGACCACGTTTTAACCAGAATGTACACTCATGCACTCACGCACTCATGCACTCACGCACTCACGCACTCGCGCACTCTCACACGCACACACGCACACACGCACACACGCACACATAATACAAACTCAAATACACACGAGAGACTGAGCCATCAATTTAGATCTGTTACCTCAGTTCAGCAGCTTGAAACTCTATCTGGAAGTTACTAGCCCTTATCAGACCGTTCTGCCTATCGAACGAACAAGCCGTCTGTGTCGGACGAAGATGGAGAACATACCCAGTCGACATCTCGTACGCTCGTTCTCCAGCCATCCGGAACGACCGGAGAGAACGCTGAATGGTTAGGGTTAGAGGACAAACCGCAGTCGCTTTGCTTAGGTAAACAATCAGGAACCATTAAAATTTCTTGAAAGTCACGTGATATTATCGAGACCCAAGCTCTATATAGCCCATCAGATTTTTTACCAAATTTACTCCTCTTTCTCTTTTCTGGGGGGGAACACCCACCCACCTGCCTCGACCAAAGTGTCTCTTTTCGACGTCTCTTCTCTCTCTGAAACAAACACAAACACATACACATACATAAAGAACATGTCTCCTTCCGTGTTGAACTGCGCTGACGCCATGACCGAGCTTGCAAACTACTCCCGAGGGGATGGGCTCAGTGTCAGGGAACTGGTCAGCATAAAAAATTTCTTTCTGTTTCCTGTTTCTGGTTCTTTGTCAACTGGAAAAGAAATAGAGAAGAACATTCAAAGTCTAAAGATTATCTCTGTGCTCAATGGGCTGTTCTGAATACATCGCAGATGGACTCCACTAAGAACGGAGGACTTACCTACAACGACTTCTTGATGCTTCCCGGACACATCAACTTCCAGGCCTCTGAGGTTTCCCTCGAGACTCAGTAAGTTTCTCGGCTGCTGAGAACCCGAGTTGAATCTGAGACAAACAAGACTCTTATCGTTCCTTCCCTTCAAATTCTCCTCCCTGCAGCGTCTCCAAGCGGGTGGTCTTGAAGACTCCGTTCGTGTCTTCCCCTATGGACACCGTCACTGAGACCAAGATGGCTATCTCCATGGGTGTACGTTTCTCTACACTCGTCGTCCATTTACCTTACTTGCAGTCACACTTTTACTCAATTATTGCCTTATCATCTGTCCGTCAATCAGCTTCTCGGAGGACTTGGTATTATCCATCACAACAACACCGCCGAGGAGCAGGCCTCCATGGTTCGAAAGGTCAAGAAGTTCGAGAATGGTTTCATCACCGACCCCGTCGTCCTCGGGCAGGATGCTGTCGTTCAGGAGTAGGTCTCCTTTTATATCGCGTTTTATAATCGGTTATCATGGCTTTAAATGACACCCATCTACCTTTTCTAGTGTTCTCAACATCAAGTCCCGACTCGGATTCTGCGGTGTTCCCATTACCGGTCAGTCTTCTCTCATCTTTTTGTTCATGTTCAAATCGGCCTCTTCAGATATCTTGATTGCCACTCTTTCAACATCAATCATTCCCACTGCTCCCGTCACTCACTTTTCCTGATGAGAAAATGATCAACTGTTACCTTCGTTCTGCCTATCGGGCTCCCTAGCGGGGAGTCTGTACATGCGGAGTCTTGACTCATGTCCACTGAACCACCTCTCGACGATATCTTTTCATTATCACTTGCAAATCGTATAGGCTCTGGTTGCAGAAGACTGACTCAACCTCTTGGCCCTTACGTTAACAGACAACGGAAAGATCGGCGGAAAGCTTCTCGGTATCGTTACTGGCCGAGACGTTCAGTTCCGAGAGCCTAACCAGAAGCTCAACACCATCATGACCACTGACCTCGTCGTCGGACAGGCTGGCATCAACCTTGAGCAGGCCAACGCCCTTCTCCGAGACTCTCGAAAGGGCAAGCTCCCCATCGTCGACAGTGAAGGAAAGCTGCTCTCCCTCCTCGCCCGATCGGATCTCCTCAAGAACCGAGACTTCCCGCTCGCTTCCAAGAAGCCGTCCACCAAGCAGCTTTACTGTGGAGCCGCCATCGGTACCCGACCGGCCGACCGAGAGCGTCTTCGATTGCTTGTTGAGGCCGGACTCGACATCGTCGTCTTGGACTCTTCCCAGGGTAACTCTACCTTCCAGATCGAGATGATCCAGTGGATTAAGAAGACGTTCCCTGAAATTGACGTTGTCGCCGGAAACGTTGTGACCCGAGAGCAGGCCGCCCAGCTTATCGTTGCCGGTGCTGACGGTCTCCGAATCGGTATGGGATCCGGTTCCATCTGCATCACCCAGGAGGTCATGGCTGTCGGTCGACCCCAGGGAACCGCTGTGTTTGCCGTTGCCGAGTTCGCCCGAAAGTTCGGAGTCCCCGTCTGGGCCGATGGTGGAATCGGAAACATCGGTCACATCGCCAAGGCCTTGTCCTTGGGAGCCAACGCCGTGATGATGGGTGGTCTTTTGGCTGGAACAACCGAGTCCCCTGGAGAATACTTCTACCATGAGGGTAAGCGAGTCAAGGCTTACCGAGGTATGGGTTCCATCGAGGCCATGGAGCACCAGAAGCCTTCCGTTACTCCCTCCGGCGTCAAGGCCACCGGAGACGATAACGCCGCTACGTCCCGATACTTCTCCGAGTCGGATGCCGTCAAGGTTGCCCAGGGTGTCTCTGGAGACGTCCAGGATAAGGGATCCGTCGAGAAGTTCATTCCCTACCTTCACACCGGTCTCCAGCACTCCCTCCAGGATTCTGGTGTCAAGTCTATCACCTCCCTTCAGGAGGGTGCTCTTGACGGATCCGTCCGATTCGAGCTCCGAACTGCTTCTGCCCAGGTTGAGGGTGGTGTTCACGGCTTGAACTCTTACACCAAGCGACTTTTCGCTTAAGTAGATGTTCTGTTTTCTTCAAAAGGGATTATGAGAGCAACCCAAGTTTGCATATCTTCCTCTGTACAATTTTTTCCTGCTTTACCTTTCCTCGCATAATTCATCTCTTCCCTTCATTTACAAAGGCTTTTTTGCCTCCCTCTCTATCATCCATCGTCCCGTCTGGGCTATCATTCGGAGTTTATACAAATTAATTCCTGACAAACCAAACGCAGTGTCCATCGGTCAAACGTCGAAGAAGCAACACCTCCAGACGCGTCCTCAAAGAGAGTTCTGAAGAGACGCGTCCAACGAAATTTAGAAAAAATATATAATTGTTTAATGAGACAAATCAGCGACACAACATCTTCGTACAAACATTCCTTGCCTGTATGAGTCCTCATCTTCATCTACTTTTACAACGTCTGACCCGGACAGGATTGATCGTTCTCGACCAAAACGCTCACACAAGAACCTGCGCTTGCCTATTTCGGTCCACCCGCTCGATCGGCCGATACCCTTCTGTTTACAGCTACCAACGCAGATATCACACCGATACCAACGGTTCTCGTGCTTCGACCCAGACCACCAGTCCCAATCCCGTTCCCAGTCTGATCAGAAGACAGCTCGTAGATATGGCTCCAAAGAGAAAGCAGAGTGTGCCTTTGAAGAAAACAGAGGAAGAGAAGGATGAGGAGAGAAGACCGGCAGTGAAGAAGGTGAAGGTCGAGACAACCAAGTCTGTACGTCCTTCTCGCTTCCCGATTCCCGATTCTCTTGATGAGAGACGTCTTGCTATGAAGGTTTCGACGTTGTCGCCTTCAACATATGTTTAAATACTCATGTTCCATGTGCTAATCACTTAAACTAGAAGACCACCTCTTCCTACCCCCAACCGACAAACCCACCGATACTCCCTTCGGTACAGTATACCAACAAAGCCCTTCCTGATACCTACGACTTACCTCCCAAGATCGGGGACATAAAGATCTCCGCCTGGAATATCACTTCACTCAAATCCGCGTGCGACAAGAAACATGTTTGTCTTGAAACTTCCACCTTTTATCCCTTCTCTTCTTTGCTTGGAGGTGGGCTGCTGGGTTACTCATTCAGAACCGGGTTATCTGAATCTCGAATGACGCCGAGCAGGGTTCTGGTTTCAGAGGATACATGGATAGAGAAGACGCCGATATTATGGTTTGTCTCTAGTTCCTTCTTTTTGTTATTCTCTCCACTAGAGTGATTGGACCAATGGAAGTACAACTATATGGTTGCGCCTGAACAGATCCTCACAGAGACAAAGAGAAACGATAGTAGCCCGATCCCAGAGGATGTTTTCTTGAAAGAGAAATATCCGTTCCAGGAGTGGGCGTTTTGCTCGTTAGTCTTTCGCTCTTCGTCTTCTTTCTTCAGTTTCTTCTTGTTATTTGCCGTTCTGTCGGTGTCGGGGTTGTTGTGATCAAAACACAGAGCAACGCACTCAATTTCAACTTGGTTTGGTGGGCTGCATTTGCATCTCGGACGCTACAGAAAGAAAGGATATGCAGGGACGGCTATTCTTTCGAAAATAAAGCCAATCACCAAATCGGTATGTGTCTCCTATTTCTGAGCATACCCCATAAGTCTCATCATACTTCGCCAGTTGAGATGTGTTTCTCTAATTCTATTGGGGATAAAAATTGACAAAAGGTCGACCTGGTGGTCAAAGGAGAACCGGTCACAGGCCGCCTCGTCCAGATGGAATTTCCTTCGTTGTTCCTCATAGGTACTTATGTGAGAGCTCTCCTTTTCTTTCTTCACACATGGTCCATCAACCAACGTCAGCTGTTTCCGCTTTCTCACTGTGCTGTGATGTTTCCGATTGTCCTCTTGATGTTCACGACTCGCTTGGGAAAATCAAGGCTCCGAACGCAAGCGAAGGACTCAAAAATATGGAGGGAAAGAAAGATTGGAACGTCGCTTTCGAAGCGAAACTTCGAGAGTTAGACACTATCAAGCCGGTACGTGATAAATCAAGTCCTTTTTGTCCATCTATCTTTCCATCTTGAGAGCAATTTTGAGTTTTGTTCTCACTGACCTGATGATGGCTTTCGTGTGATACGTAGGTCATCTGGGGAGGAGATCTCAACGTTGTGTGAGTCAATAACTTCAGTGTCGACATCGAAAGTGAACTGAATCATGAATTTTAACAGTGCGTCGGGCAACGACATCTCGAACGCCGCCAAAGGATGGAACAAGGCATGTTTTCAACATACACTTCATTCATGCGCCCTTCGTTTTCGCTCTTGTTTCTCACGTCCTCGCGTCCTTCATCGACACCGTCATACTCACAGCTTCCCGGGTGGACTCAAGACGAGTTAGACGGCTACATGTCTCAGTTAAACCCATCCTCTGAGAGCGGCCATCAGCCTTTAGTTGATGCTTGGAGAGAACTGCACGGGCCTGATGAAGTCCAATATTCATTCCGTATGTTTCTTTTCTATGACTCAATTGTACGACACACTCCTTTGGCAGTCTCATTTAATAATCGGTTTCATCCTTTAGACTCAAAGCGGTCGTTGCAGCGAGAAAAAGGTCTTGGGTGGAGACTCGACACGTTCGTTTCTCGTTCTCTTTTCTCCATGGATGAAATAGACGTTATTGATCAAGATCACAACTTTGTTCTTGCGCTAACTTACTCAATACGAATCGCTTTGCTCGGGAACCTGGACTGGAACAACAGGTTTGTCGTCTCGAAACGACTCCAGGAGCGTGTTAAAGCATGCGAGATAAGGTCCGTCACACACACACACACACACACCGTTCTGTCTGGCGTCTACAGCTGAATCGACTTTGCTGACGAACAACCTTGGAGGAATTTCTTTTTTTTCTGATGGTTAGGAGAGAAATCTTCGGACCTAGTGATCATGTACCAGTGGTTAGTCTGAATTCATTCGCTAAAGTCGCTTCGTTTGAGCTTCACTACTACTGTTGTGCTCGGTTTGATTGACTTCGGTACTCGATCGGAACTTGGGGATGAACGGACAGGTCATTGAACTCTCAGGAAACCTTTAAAAGGGTTTCTACCTTTTTTTTTTTTTAAGTGAGAAGACAAGATAACGGACGGATATGTTTAAATACAGATTTTTTTCGATTTTGCCCTCAGAGAGAGAGAGAGAGCCACCGGTTGCGTAGAGTAGGAAAGGAAGGGGGAGGGGGAAAGTGTTCAGGTTTATCTTTACAGCAATCTCTCTCTGTCAAGGAAGAGATGACCTGTCCTTCCTTTCGCTACGAATATATCATGATTGATTCACCGCTCGAGTTAGTTTAAGTGAAACGACGAAGAAAAGGAAGAACGAAAGAGGGAGCGAGTAGAGTAAAGGATGTAGAATCGAAGTGAAATATATACAGAAAAAAAAAAAAAGAAAGGAAGAGGGGACTGAGTAAGGAGATAGAGAATTTGATGCAATTATGCGGGTAAATTGTAGTTTGAACGTATGAGAGCATAAAAGGATGAATACCACACGTGAACGAATGAAGCTATAAGAGAGGAGTGGGCAGAAGAGAAACTCCTAATGCATTTTTTTCCCTAACATCGGACGTAACAAGAGAGAAAACGAAACGAGAAGACTTTCAGTTCCAGCCTCTCGCTCTCCAACACCATCTCCTCCGACCTACTAGAACCTTCCTCGATTCTGCTGTGGCGGCTGCGCATACTGTTGAGGATATCCCTGTCGAGAATTGCTGGAAGCAGGTGGCTGATTATCATATCTCGGATCATGCCCTCTCTGCTGCTGATATCTCGGATCGTATCTCGGGTCAGGATTACTACCGGCTGCTCTCTGCTGCTGCTGCTGAGATGGGTGAGCATAGGGCGAAGGAACTGGCCCTTGATCTCTCAACTGTTTTGGTTGAGCATTCGCCAATCGAGGCGAGGGCGCGGGTGGAACTTGGCCTGGACGAGGAGGAGGCTGATGCATATGTTGAGGAGGTCTTGGGTGAGAGGCTGAAGAAGCAGCGGAAGGACCAGAGGACGATGCAGCGGATGCAGTAGCGGAAGTCGGGGAGACCGCGGAACGAGGGATTGACTTCTCGGCTGCTTTCAGGATCTCATCACTGCTCGATTCGATATGTTTAGATGGAAAACCAAAACATCCAAGATGGTTAGTGAACTCATAAGGAAGAAAACGCCTTCTCATGAGGAAAGAAACGGAACATACTCAAGCAAGTTCAAAACTGCACAACAGATCACCCATTCGACGCAATCTTCGTTCCCTTCGCCTAGTGTTTGCCACACTTTCTTCTCCTCTTCTGTTTTACCAGTGATCGTAATCCTGGTTCCTCCTCCTTTCTCAGCTGGGTTCTTCTGAACCTTTCCAAACTGATCTCGCCCGCGTTCCACAAGTTTGTTGGATAAAGATAAACCGGTCAGTAAGAGTCAGTACAAAGCATACAGAGGACTGAGAGTCCTACCTCGGCTCGCTTCGGAGGAATCTGATGCCCAGCGTACGCAAAATAGAACATTGTCCAGAAATCTGCATTCGGGTTCGGCTTACTGATCTGATAGAGTGGAGTTTCATCCGAATTAACGATCTTGTAGATTGGAGATCTGACTCCAGTGTTCTCGATCGACCATTTGAGTTCTCTCGAGGCTTCACACCGAACCGCACGGCTCGCTGAAGGACCACCATGGCCAAGGTCGGAGGCTGCACGGAGTGTGGCTGAAGGGGGAAAGAGCTTGGCTACGCAGAGATCGCCCTGTGGTGAAGGCGTCAAGAGGTAGTTGACCTTGTTCTAATGTTCAGAAGAAGAATTGAGGGAGATACACCACTGTCAATCTTTAAATGTTCAGACAAAGGCTGCAAGGGAAACTGGTCAAACATACGTAATCGGTATGTAGGTACGAGTAAAGAACATGGCTAGGTTGACCTATGACGATCCATCGTTCAACAAAATGAGGAGTTCAACACATCTTGATGTCAGTAAGCGAGACTCTTCGTATACAAAGCTACCTCTCACTTCAAAGCGTTTGCAAACCCAAACAAGAAGATCAGAGAAGCAGGACAACAAGAAGCCAGCAGAACATCACACGGCTCAACACAGCACAACGGTTGAGTCCCTGTGCTCCTCTCTCGCGCTCTCCTCTTCTCGTGATCCCTTCGCCTTTCGACAGAGCTTCTCTCCAAGAGAAAAGAGAAACCAGGTCTTCTTTTCTCTCATTGTAACGTTCAAGACAAGCGGAAGAAGGATCCTCAAGAATGTTGAGACGGACGAACCATGGGGAGTGACGACTAGGGTAGGTAAATGATCTGGTATCGGAGCATGGTACGGCGATGTGAACACGGTGTAGATAGCTGTAGGCGAATTTGGTTCAACACGAACAACAAGGGCAGCAAACAACAGAGACAGATCAGTACCATAGAGACACAGCAAGCAGAACACAGAAGAGAGGATAATAAGAAGACATGAAAGATATCCAGAGAGCAAAAAAGGTTGGATTGAACGTCGATTGATCAAATGACGCGAACCACTTCACGTACCAGCCATCGTTGAGGTGTACGCTTATATATTTCAAAGTTTGTTCAGATTTAGAGAACCGGATGGACGTCAGGACTGATGGAGGAGAGTCAGTAGGTGGGTGATAGGATCAGAACTGTGTTTGCCTGCTCGCTTGCTGGATGTATGGCTTAGAAACAAGTTGTTTGCTATTGCTGCTGCTGAAGCATGATCGTCTCTTGTTGAGTGATTCAGCAACGCGTTACGTAATTCTCATAAAAAGCCCCGCACCTTTAATGGTATCAACAACGGAAGAACAAGTGAAAAAGAAAACAGTCTTGTTTATAATTCTTCGCAACTGGTATATCAAAAGGTATGCCGGACGGAACGCACACCCCGGGCAGAACGATGAGGAAGGAAAGGGTTGCAGCAATAGAGGAAGGACAAGGAAAAGTGAGAAACGAAAGAGACAGAACAAAAACAGATCACAAGCAAAGCCGCAAAAAGATATTGAGGATAGAACACTGAACGACGCTTCAACCAACACGATACTTCTAAAACTCTTCCGAGTTCTGGGCCAAAGCGCGATGAAGATCGTCCGTCACTTTGGCGAGCTGTTCCCGCAACGCATCAACGTCTTTGTTTAGACTCTGCCGAACGATCAACCAGCACAGCATCTTAGCCTTTGTTCCCTCTCCAACACGATACGATCAGAGTGATCAAATGGTAACAAACTCACCTTTTTCTCTTCATTCACCATGCTCGTCTCCGACGTCTTATGGTCAAGATCTTCCCTCAGTTGATCTGCCTTCATGTTTGCTTGATCAAGTCTAGCCTTTGTATCGTCAATCTCGCTATGAAAGAAAACATGAGCGTTGCTGTTAGGAAAGTCTGAAGCGGTTAAGAGGACACGATGGTTCGATATATCACTTACGCTTGCAGATCAGATACCCTAATTAGAAGAAACAATCGATTTCGTCATCTCAGATCTTTAAAACACTAAGTCGGTCGACTGGTCAACGATATATATACTCACTTTTTGCTATGAGCCCTGGCCGAAGAAAGAAGGACAGAAGGAGAAAAAAGATCAATTCAGAATATTACTATTTAAATTAGCGGCCAGCATGCTGAGGCATGAAATATACTACTAACTCGTGCAAATCGCTCATCGGAGAAGTGAACACGGCCGCTTTTCCAGGGCTAGCAGGAGGAGTTCTGTTCTGAGTAATTTGAGCGAGAGCTGAGGGAACAGATTATACAGTACAACAAGTCAGACACACCATCTCTAGTGTCAGATGCCTAAGAACAAAGGGACCACTGAAACGAACCCTTGAGCTTTGCCTCACGTTCCTTTTGGATCTCTTCCTCTAACAAAGCTCTGCCCTCCATAATCTTCTCCCTCTCTTTTCTTTCTTCAGCTCGGACACGCTCGACCTCAGCTAGTCGTGCCTGGTTAGCCTCCGTCAACTCTCTCTCACGATCTTCCCGGAATATATGTAGCTGATCGACCAGACTCTGCTGCGTAAGTTGAGCAGATGACCGAGTAGACTCTATATCGTCTCTCAACTCAAGAATTTGTTGTTCAAGCTGCTCTCTGGAAGGTTCGTCAGACGAAGGTAACTTCTCTCGAGCTTCATCGAGAGCAGATCGAGTAGACTTAAGCTCGGCTCGAAGTGATTCGAGTTCACCCAGGTGATTAACATTATCCGCCTTGACTCTGGCTAGGTCTTCTCGGTGAGCTGTGTTGGTTGAACACACTACTGTAAATAACTGAAGCATTACGTGCGATTCCAAGTCTAAGATTGAACTTGCCGGCAAGATCCGATGTCAAGCTTGAAAGTTCAGCAGAAAGAGCAGCTCGAACCGAATTTTCAATCACTTCATGAGACGCTTTGAGCGACTCAATTTCCTTTTCGTGAGATTGACTATCATTTTGATTTGCACAAACAACCGCAATAGGTATATGAGTGTCAAGAGGGAGAAGGAGAAGGAGAGGGGATGTCTCAAGTTTCATACAGCGACTTACTGAAGTTGAGCAGCTGATTCCTCTGAGTTCACCCTCAGCGCCCGAAGCTCTTGTCCATGCTCGCCGTTTGCCTCGTTCTTCGAGGTAAGACATCATGATTAATGGGAGGAAAGCTTTCATTAACAATATACAGTTGTCGACAGACCTTTGCATCCTCAACGGCTTTACGTAACTCCAGAGCCTGGGCAGCTCGAATGGCTTCTAACTCTTCTGCATGCTTGAGCGTCAATTTCTGCAGTGTCAACATATCCCAAGGGGCATAGCCCACCCGTTCCAATCAACAAAAGTCGGAGATTGATTAGAATATCTTAAGGACATGATGAATCAAGACAGAAGACCTACCTCTGTTTCTCCTTGCAGTCGTTTCTCTAACACATCCTTTTCATCATGCTCTTTCTGTAACTTGTCCAAGGTCTGTTCCAACTCGGACTTCAACAGACTTTCCTTTTCTTCCCACTCAACCATGGCACCATTGATAGACTGGTCTTGTGCAGTAGAGATTGCCTGTTGGAGAGAGTCATCATGAGCCGATCGTAGTTTGTCAAGTTCTTCAGAGTGTGCTGATCGCTGGGCGTCTAGAGCTTTATCCAGGACAGACTATGTTCCCGGACAAAACACAAAGAGAAGTGTTCAGCATCAAAGAGAACAAAAGGGACAAGAGTGTTATGAAGATGAACTTACTTGATGTTCAACGACCAAAGCTTGTCTGTCCTGTTCTCGCTGTCCCTCAAATGACTCAATTCGGCCTTCGTACTGCTGTCGAAGTGTATCTAGCTCTTGAGTATGACCTTGTTTAGAGTTCTCTGCCTCAGTCTTCAAGGAAGCCAGCTCTGCCGAGAGAGCATCGATCTTAGACTCGAGTTCGGAGACAAGTGCCTGTTGAGACGTTTGAAGAGACTTTGTCTCTTCATTAATAGCCTGAGATCATAAACAGCAGAGGCAACACAAAGTCAATATCTACGAGTTTGCTTGAAGACAATCGAGGATGACCAACCTGCATCTCTTGATTGATCTTGTCTAAATCTGATCGAGCTTGTTCCGCTGCTTCAGTAGCAACAATAACTTCTTGCTGGGCCGCCTGTAATGACCGATCAAGTACACCTTTTCAGCTGATAATTCATCTCCTTCCGAGGTGGATGTATGAACCAAAAGACATAGAGATAAGGAGAAAATACATACATCAAGCGCAGCCTTACTTTCTTCATTCTCACTGCGAACTTCATCCAACGATCGAGTGAGGTCCTCAATCAATTCGGTCTGGGCGACAATTTGCTCACGTAGCACATCCAGATCGTGTTCTGAAGGACCTTCGGCGTTGGAGGTAGCAGTAGATGTTGCAGCCTCTAGCTTTTCTTGGAGAGAGGACTGGAAAGAGTGTAGTTCGGCGCTAAAAGCGTACGCAAGCATTTATGAAATGTTTAGCATCCCACTCGGCAGCATATAGATGGCTGTATAGACGAGACTTACAGTTCCTTGTTTACCTTATCTTCTTCGGCACTCCTCGCCATCTTTTCTCTCTCCAGCTCGTTTCTCAACTCCTGTAGCTCGCTCTCTGCTTCCCTGATCTTACCTTCGACCTCTACTTCTCTATCTTTTTTAATTCTCAACTCATCCTCCTTTTCTGCTAGATCCAATTTCAAGGCCTCCAATTGTTCCTGAATGTCCTTCGTAGCATGGTCATCGTCCGGCTTGGCAATCGATGTTACTTTAGCGTTCTCTAGATCCGTCTTGAGATCAGCAACCGTCCCTTCCAATGTCGCGATCTTTGCCTCCAGCTCTTTTCTGCCCTCAGGTTTCACTGCACTAGTAGACGAAACGCCATTAGTGGCTGATCGAGCTGTACCAGCTGTTCTAACAGAGATCGGTCCGCTTGTACTTCTTGAGCTAAGGCTGGTACCTGATGGTCCGGTTCGGGATGTTCCGACATGAGAGACAGAAAGGCTCTGTCTGGTGTGACCCGGCCGAGCGCGAACAGTCTCTGTTAGAGTGGAAGCGGAGGGCGGACGACGAGCAGTGGTGGCCGTAGAGGGAACAGTGGAGGAGGTCGCAGGCTTGCGGGTTCCGTTAAGAGAAGGAGATGGAGAGATCGTAGATTTGGTTGCGGTCATGCTGTTCGAAGCAGCTGTAGGTCTAGTGACAGAGCTAGAGATAGGTCGAGTAGTGGCAGAAGGAAGAACAGAGGTTCTTTGAAGAGTACGACGAAGGAATCATGAGTTTCTGTCATTCATTGACAGGTTTATACATTTGATCGACATACCTTCTGGTAGCAGAAGTAGCAGGCTTGGTCGCTGTAGTAGTTGTTCTTGTAGTTGTGGTGGCGGTTGAGGCCGGTCTGGCGGTGGAAGAGACGGTGGGTCTGCGCACAGCAGCAGATGACGATGCTGCTGCTGCTGCCGAGGGCCTGGTAGTAGCGCTGCTTGCAGTCGACAAGACAGGAGTCTTGGTCGTACTCGTGGTCGCAGTTGTCTTTGCCGTTGATCTCGCAGCCCCTGTAGACAAGAAAGAGAAGCAGTCAATAATCTTGTACTCTTGCATACGAACAACCAAACAGATACGAAATGTTCACCTCCGAAGACCTTACTATCAAGAGCTCGCCTGACGGCGCCCGACCCAGTCGATCCTGCAGCGACTGAAGCTCGCCTTTGAGCAGCTGTCATTGCGGTACCAGCTTTCAACTTGTCCTCGGTCTTCTTTGCTCTGTTAGCAGTGTCAACTGAGGTTACTCTAGATCGAGCGGCTGCAGCGCCATTGCTACTGCTACTGGCCGGCCTTTGTGTGAGAGTAGAAGCCTGATCGGTAGTATGCGAGGGTGCTTTGACCTCGCCTGGTGACGACTTGCTCTCAGCTAGGACATCTTCCTTAAGAACTGGTTCGGAAGAAGAGGCAGCGAGCTCGGAATGATCTTCGTCCGGAATACCATGGGTTGACAGAAGCTCATGTTCATCTAAAAGCGAAGAATCTGCCTTGATCTCTTGTTCTGGCGAGTAAGACGATGACCGAGAGTGGTCGGCTGTTCCTTGAGGAGGCAGTTCGTTCGACAAGAGAGATGTGTCTTCTGGAGGTGTATCCATAGCATCTAATGTATTGTCCTGGCTGTCCATTGGATGAGATACCTGATGGGAGGCCTCTGTATCCGACATGACTGTTGTATAGGTATATATTTGTGTTTGCGGGTCTGTAGATGAAGACCAGGGATGGCTGTCAAAGTGTACAAGATGGGACGTACACTCTGAAGATGGTGAGGAAAAACAACAAAAGAAATCTACCGGGTTCCGCGTTGAAAATCGTAAAATCGTTATACTCACGACACATACATACCATGAAGACTCCTCGGTTCACACTCTCACAGACGGATGAGCTTCTGATCGCCAATGTGCATTGCCCAGATATCTCTGTAAGATCCAGCTACTGTTGTCTCGAGAGACAAAGCGTCGAGCGCTATACTTGTGTCTATATTTTGAGTTTGAATTTGTTATGACGCTCATGCTTCAATCTTTCTACCTCATTCTTATATCGCTGACTTCTAGCCGGAAGAAATCGAAATTCATACGACAGAGAACGATGTGTCGCTCTATATAGAACCTTTCTTCCTCCGATTGCACCTTCCTGGTCCGGTACTCGAGGATGACAGTTCCTCTGCCGAATATGACACTTCTTCTGGGATGTTGACCGTTCAGCTATCTAAGTTGAACAAAGGCGAGACGTTTCTTGGGCTGGAGAATATCGAGGCTCTCCTTGGCGTTGGCGAGAAAGGAGAAATCTCACAAGACAAAACGAACAAGGGAAAGGCAAGAGAGGCAAAGATCGTCGAGGTTGAGATGCCTAACCTAGAAGGGTTGAGCGTGGAGGAAGGTGAGAGGTTGATGGAGCTCAAGAAAGAACGAGAAGTCTTCCTAGCTGGTAGGGGTCACCTTCTTCTCTGACTATTGATTCATTGCTTTCGTTCCCAAACCGGACAGTCAGAAGGGTCGCTAACTACTTGAACTCTGCATTTAGCTGAAGCAAACTCATGGAGACTTCCTCAATCAATCCCAACGGAGACCTCAAAGACGGCAACATCTACACCTGCGCCGGTAGCACTACCTATCCATCCATACGGGTTTAACGACCGGTATTCTGGTTTATTCAAACACGGAAGCTCTCTACCTGAAGAACTTGATGGGCTTGGAAAAGATGTAGAGAATGTTTCAGCCGAGGAGCGGTTCATCAGGTCGTCCAAGGCAGAGGATGACAAATTTGATGCTAGCCAATTTCAGTCAGTCTCCTGCCTTGCCCATAACAAATTAATCACACTCCCTAACCGGCGCTGATCTTTGCTGGTCGAATGCAAACATGTAGAGGCGACTTCGTTTATGATGACGAGATCAGATATATCGTCAGCTGGAAAGCACCATTGATGGACGAAGCAGATCCAAGAGTCTTGACGGACGAGGCATACTTCAACACAGAGGAGAAGGAAATGATCTTCTCTCTTCCAAAAACTGATTGTCTGTTCTTCTCTTTCTATGTGCATTGTTCTTGGTCGTCCATGTCTCAATTGTCATTCGGTTTTCTCCCGGGATTTAGACACCTCTCTCCCGCCTGGTTCACTGCTACCTACCATCCTTCTCTTCCTCCTATCAGCCTCTTACGAGACCCGGACAACACAATCCGACCCTTCTCCTGAATCACCATGGACGTTGACTTCCCTATTGCCTTTCTTCACATCTCTCGTCTCATCCAAATCCATTCAGACAGTACACCAAGCGTTACGAGTAGGGACAAGAAGAATGGTGGCCTGGCCACTTTATCGACATTGGGGATTGACCGAGAGAGTCAGAACTGACGCGCAAGTTGTTCTTGCCGGTGGAAGGAAACGGGTTCTGAGAGTTTTGTTAGGGATGAAAAAGTATACTCTTCTTCCAGCATGCATCTCCACTCTCTTATCGTCTGCTTTCCCCGGACGCAAGACTGACAAAAGCGGCTTCGTTCGATCGTTGAAGAATCTTGGATGATAGTGCCGATTTCAGTGTGTTCTCTAAAATATGGATGGACGATCTATGCACGTTTATAAATCAAACACAGTTGTACGCTTTACCCTTCCTCCTTACATCCTTCCACAAAAAATACTACTCCGAGATTCATCATCTAATTCCTCTATGCTCTCTTGATCTCTTTCTCATTTGTTCGTGACGTTTCAACAGGGATGAAGCATTGGTTGCGCTGGGACGAGAATTAGAATCTACAAGGTTTTCAAAGAATGACGTAGGATGGGATCTTGAGGCTCTGGAAGCTGAGACTATGGAAGAATGATATCCATCCCTTTTGAACCCAGGATGAGACGTAATGGTGATTGGATAGATTGCATTACTGTTCAAAACACTGTTCAAAACAAAAATCTACATATATGGCTTCACGATGTGTCATCTAGTCCATCAATCATGTGCTTGAACAGAATAAAAAGTCACATTATATAACATGCATTCTTTTTGTTTTCCGTTAATTTTCCTCCCTTTTCCCTGTTCAAGCAAGATCTTGCGCTTCCTCCTTTGCGCTTGCTCTTTTTAGTTTTCTGATCCTAGCTTAATCAGCCCTGAGCGCTTCCCTGCCTTTCCTCCTTCCCAAAAGACAGAACTCTCCCCAAGCCAACTTATCGTTCGCCCCCCACCAACTTCCCGGGACCCAGAACGCTCTCTGAATGGTCTTTGAATTCTCGGCATCAAGTAAAGGCGCACAATAGAGGCGTTCCCAAGTCTCGGTGTCCAGCGTATACGCCGGCTCAAGCGACGACGTCTTTCGAAGTGGGAAAGTAGAGTCCATAAAGTAATCGCACGTCGATGGGTCGACCTGTATCCAAAAGCGATCACAGAGTTTCAGAGCTTGGAACATTTGGGACAGAATGCAGGCGGGGAAGAGAGTAAAAGAGAACTACTGACATAATGGATGAGTTCTTCCTTGTTGAGATCGTTGAGACCCTCGGTCTGAGCCCTAGTTCCCAGTCTTCTCCACCAACCACCGAGGACCTCCTGACTTGGCTCCCACCTCTTTGGCAAAGCTCCATCGAACTCACTCTTAACCCACCTGACTTCGATCCCATCTGGGGTGAGCCAGTTGGAAGTGAACCTATGCCATTCCTTTCCATAACACAATCTCAGACCGGCACCTTGATTGAGCTCTTGGATAGGTCGAAGATCCCACTCATCCCAATCGTTCGTACCGTTGTGCTGGATGGGAGTATAACCGCGGGATGAGAGTAAGAGAGGAAGCTCGGTGTATTCGAGATGGTAGTTGGTTTGAAGAGGGGCCACGTAGTATGTTTGAATGGCGAAGATTCGGGAAACAGAGATAATCATCGTACCCAGAGTAAACAGCAAGGTAAGATTTGCAAACAAACTAGTCTCTGAGGCCTGGTGTCGAGGTAAAAAAGAGTAAGCAAGACACAAGAAAGCAGGAGGGGTGAGTAAGAGTATAATCTAGAAAAGAAGAAACTCGTGCAAGAACGTCATACCCTGTAAGGGCTGTTGGTGATCTTGATATACGCTCTCTCGACCAAACCTCTGAGCAAGAAGAGTGTAACCGCAGCGTTGAGACCAAGTAGGGGATAAGCCGGGTACATGAATCTCTCCTCCTTGTGGGCCTGCCAGCTCATAACTCCTAGCCAAATATAGAAACCGGAAAGTCTGCCAAACATGAGAGCGTAGGCGCTAGTCTCACCCTCTTGAGGTTTTCGTTGTTTCGGGCCAAGTCGCTTGTAATCAAACTTGTGGGTGAGCGCGAGAACGGGAAGGGAGAGAAGAGCGAGAGGGAGGAGAAAGTTGAAATTAAGGAATAGGTTTCGGAGGTAGAACGAGGCTGGGGACGTTCCGTAGAGGTCAGGGGAGCCGCCCGTACTAGAGAAAATATTGTACAGAATGATGTTCAGGGCAGGGAAAGTCGTTCGTCCGTAAGCGTATGAGTCGATCAGTACAATGGGGACCTATTTTCAAAAAGAGTCATTAGGAGGGTGATCAGCGACGGTGAGACGAGTGATATGTGGAGGAGTCAAGTGCTTACAGCGATCAAACTGGCGACAAGACCGGCTTTAATCAGCCTGATGATCCGACCGGTGAACCATTGGACTCTTCCGTCAGCAAACACCAAGTCTCTTCCTCCGAGGAGCAGCTCCTCCGCTACAAATGGCACAGCCAGCAACAGGGAGAAAGGCCAGGCGAAAAGAGCACCAAAGGCGAAGAAGAAAGTTGCGAGATATACCCGTCGGTTGTTGTTCGAGGCGGTGGGCTCGAGGTAGAACGAATAAGCGAGTAGAGTGGTGTGCAAAGTGGTGGTTGAGGGTAAGAATGCTACATAAGGAGGATTCAGAGGGAGGTGAGTGTGTGATAAGACAGAGTTATGGGAACAGTTGAGACGCGATATGCACCTGTGGCAGCGTTCCACATGCCAGCGGAGAAGAGCATTGAGAACAGGTAATATCGTCCGGCTCGATCATTGACATGTTGGACGATAGACCGGAAGAATCTGGCCTCAACGTAAGCGCAGAAGAATGCCTGGAAGATTCGAACACAGAAGAAAGCTTGTCGCTGATATATCCGAAACAGAACCCGGTCGAGGGTTCGACGATCATGGTTTGTCAATAATGAAATAATGAAGATCAATGAAGGGAGCTAGGACTGACCTTTCCGAGATTCATATAGTATGGAATGATCTCTGCAGCAGGAAGGAACGAAGCGATGTATGCCCATGACCTGACGGCGTACTGAGGAGAGAGCTCCCAAGTTTGGAACCCTGTGTTTTTCGAGAGGTAATGCAACGGCTCCCAAAAGTTGAAGACTAAACAGGAGCAAGATGAAGCAGAGAGAGAAAAGGCAACGGATTAGTACAACTGGAAAGTAACGCTTCCTAGGCGAAGTACACGAGGTGTTAGGTATATGCGCATATACGTATAGACTACCGTACACAAAGATCACTACGTCACACGTACCTTCGTCGCAATCAGTAATCCCAGTGTACATGGCCGAGGTGAATCTTATAAAGATGAATATTCTGAACGCGAGCGATAGCGATGGGATCCATGGAGGTTGAGCAGATCTGATGCATACCGAAACGTCAAAGAGAAAGACACCAAGGACTAGTCAGCAACATGCGTTGGCCACAGAGATGGGAGGAAGAAGAAAGGCACTCACCTTCTGACTTGATCAACCATAAGAGTGGTGTGCCTGTCCACCCAACGCTTAGGCTTAGTAAAGTTACCATCTGCATCTGGCTTTGGTTCCTTTGCTTTCCCTCTGAACCTGATAGTTTCATGACCATGCCCGAGTGTTGTCGCGTAGGACATGATGAATGGTTGAAGGACCTTTGAGACTTGTCAGAGTGTGTGTTTGACTGAGGATGAAAAACCAGCAGAGGATGGAAGAAAAAGATGACCAAGGTAAAGAAAAATCAAAGCGAGATCTTTCTCTCAGCCGCCGACGCGGCCAGAGAAGCCGGGCGAGTGGAAAAGAAGAGTGTAAGCGTAAAGGATGAGTTGCACAGCAATGGTGACTCTGCACGTGTATACATGATCGCCACAGCTCGAGGCACAGCGCGAACGTGGGCGTGCCTGTTGTTGCCTGATATTACCTGTTGGTGCCTGTCGTGCCTAACTGCGGATGTACCTCGGGATCTCTGTAACCACCCGGTCGGTCTGGTCTCGGTAGCTCGCTCCCGCTTTTCCAAAGTTCTCTTCGTAGACTTAAGCTTCTTCCTCTTCTTGACATCGACCAACCACCCACCAACCCCACTCTTCACTTCCTCTCTCTAATCACTCTCTTTTCTCATTATGAAGGTGCGCTTCTGCTGTTCTCTTGAAATAGTCCCTTTGTTAATTTAGCTCATTTGGTTGCTTTTGGTTGTTCATCTCCATCGAAATTTACTCGCTGGCTCCTTTCTTCCTTCTATTTTTTTTCCTCTTGGAAACTCCTCCCATCTCTTCTTCTCTTCCTGCTTTGCTTATTGTGTTTTCCTTTCTTTTGCCAATTGGGTCTTGCTTTGTTAAACGGAATATCTTACCATATTGACTTGTTGCGGTCTTCTGAACTGATCATCACTATACTTCGCCCTCGCCGCATTGGTCTCCTTCTCTTTTCCATCTTTCCCTCTCTTGTTTTTAATTTGCTTCGTCCGGATGATTTCTCTTTCGTTTGAATTTTCTGTTTATGTATAGGCTTTAATTCTTGTCGGAGGTTCGTTCACTTCTTCTTTCTTATCTTGGTCCGACATCTTCTGCATGCCCTAGCTGATAGTTTTTAATATTTCGTTTGGTAGGTTTCGGAACTAGGTTGAGACCCTTGACTCTTACCCTTCCCAAGCCCTTGGTCGAGTGTTAGTCTTTTCCACTGCTGAATCTTTTGCTTGCCTCTCCTAGAAGGGTCTCACTGACATAGTTTCTTCATATCTTGTTCACAGTCTGCAACAAGGCTATGATGTAAGAACCGACGCGATCTACTTGCGCTAGCTGTTCTAGGAGATAATTCGAAACTGACTTGTTGTTCCGTCCCATCTACAATCGATCGTCTTGATAGCCTCCACCAGATCGAGGTACGTTTTAACTTCATGTATTTCTCCTACCATATCCGTGTTCTCATCCCGTTCAGAATTGACGGTTCATTCATCTCTATAGGCTCTCGTCAAGGCTGGTGTTAAGGACATCGTTCTCGCCGTTAACTACCGACCTGAGGTCATGGTCGCCATGCTCAAAGAGACGGAGGCTCAGTACGGCATCAAGATCACTTTCTCTGTCGAGAGCGAGCCGTTGGGAACCGGTTCGTCGTTTTCTGGACCATGTACAGTATTGTGAATAGTACAGACGCTTATATTGCGATTGTTTTTTCCACTCTCCTCAACCTTCCAGCTGGACCTTTGGCTCTTGCCCGGGAGATCTTGAAGAAAGATGATTCTCCTTTCTTCGTCCTCAACTCGGATGTTACCTGCTCGTACCCTTTCGAGGAGTTCCGGTACGATCAATCGTCTCTATCGTAGCTTGTTCAAGTCTCTTATGCTGATCTGTCGTGGTTCTGTACACAGGGATTTCCATCTCGCCCACGGAGGAGAGGGAACTATTATGGTTACCAAAGTCGCCGAACCCTCCGCGTACGGAGTCGTCGTCCAGAAGCCCAACTCGTCGGTGATCGACCGGTTCGTTGAGAAACCCGTCGAGTTTGTGGGAAACCGAATCAACGCTGGTATCTACCTCTTCAACCCTTCGATCCTCGACCGAATCGAGCTCAAGCCTACCTCGATCGAGAAGGAGATCTTCCCTCAGGTCGCCGCCGAGCACCAGCTCCACGCTTTCGACCTTCAGGGTTTCTGGATGGATGTCGGGCAGCCCAAAGATTACCTTACCGGTACCTGCTTGTATCTCTCCCACTTGACCGCTCATTCGTCGAGTCTTCTTACCGACCCTAAGGAAAAGTGGATCAATGGCGGAAACGTTCTTATCGACCCCACAGCCGAGGTCGACCCTACGGCTTTGATCGGTCCTAACGTTGTCATCGGTCCGGGCTGCAAGATTGGCGCTGGCGTCCGTTTGCAGCGATGTGTCATTATGGCCAACGCCCAGGTGAAGGAGCACTCGTGGATTATGAGCTCCATCATTGGGTGGAATTCTGTCGTCGGTCGATGGACTCGAGTCGAGAACATCACTGTCCTCGGAGACGATGTCACTATTAAGGACGAGCTCTTTGTAAATGGAGCTTCTGTCCTTCCTCACAAGAGTGTAAGTATACTTTGCTCACTTGCAATTGATCAACGACCTTCCTGACCAACTTTTGTTCTACAACTGGTCGATCTTGGATCTACAGATTTCGAGCAGCATCACCGAGCCTCGAATTGTTATGTAAAAAGGTTAAAGGAAAAAAGAAGATTAGGAAAGACGGGAAACTCCGGAAAAAATCTATAGAACATCTAAGCTTCCCCCTTTCGAGATCTCTGTGGTTGGAATTCCTTCCCATCTCGATTTGATTCAAACATATCTTTCCTTCTTTACCCGTTTTTTTATCGCTCTCTCATCTTGTCACATCTCTCTTCTCCCACCCGATATCTATTATATTTGGGGTTTCTTTCATATCTCTTCCCCTGATTAGAATTTCGGTCATCTACCGTTCCTAACGTCCGGCCTCTATTTTCATTCTAGTTTTTTTTTTCGCTTCCCCTACAATTCCTTCCGGGCTTCTCAAGGTTCTCTTCTTTTTGCTTCTCTCTTCGTCCGTTGATCCAATCTATCAAACAAACGTTTCTTTTCCTCTTCCTTCGTTATGTGCATGGGAAATGGCTCTTTCCTCTTTTCTTCATGTATGTGAATGTAACGGGGTGCTCCATTGCTCCTTTAGTCCGGCTTGTTTCAAATCGTGCTAAAATCACGCTTAAAGTTAAGATGCTTGCAGATCTTTTTCTTGCAAAAACTAGTATATTTTTTTTAGCCGAAGCTTCTTGTCACTCAAGGAAGGTAGGAGAATTCATGAAGCGCGACTGGATCTATCGTGTTCTTGCCCAGTCTGAACGGGAAGGTTCTTGAATAAGTGTGCTGAGACCGTGATGTCATTTATAAGTGGAGAGGTGTTTGAAGAAAAACAAGCAAGCAAAAAAAGGAGAAAGGAATGCGGTAAATGTTATATGATGAGGAAGAATGAACCAAATCGAGACCAAGTAGATATAAAAGAGACAGATATTCAAAAGAACGAATGAAGACGAATCATATTAGGAAAAAGCACACATATAGGAAAGATTGAGGAGAGAGTAGAAGAGCAATTTCTCTAAGTTAAAAAAAAAGGCCAAGTTAGTCGAAAGATTGGTTCTTCCTCTATTTGGCCTTGGCAGATTCCTCGGAGACATCGACTCCAGAATCAGAAGTGTTTCCACTCGACTTGGAGACCATCTTGGAGACTCCAGATCGGTTCTTGTAGAACCTGACAGAGGGTCCGTTGTCCTCGACGAACGCACAGTCCCTGTAGTTCTTGTAAAGATCGACAAGGAAGTTTCCGTCTCGGTACTGGTAGTGAGGTCCCAGGAACTCCTTGAGCGCGTCAGTTGCCTTCCACGCGTGGTAGTGGGGGATCTTGCTAGAGACGTGGTGTGAAACATGAGTCTCGCAGATACCGTGGAGCATGATTGGTCCCACCCAACCGAGGCAGTTTCGATCAATAGTCGTCAAAGCTCCCTTGGCGAAGGTCCAGGTGTCGTTATCGTAATGGGGAACCAACGGATCGGTGTGCTGGAGGAAGGTGATAGCGACGAGCCAGTGGTTGACATATAAGTAAGGAATCAAGTAGTAGGACGCAACCTCGGAAAACGATCGGTACTTTGTCCAGATAGTGAGGGCGCTGATCAAAAGAGCGATTCCAACATCCGAAGCAATGATCTGCCCGTAGTGTCGCTTGTCAAAGATGACAGAGTTAGGCGAGAAGTGGTTGGTGAACTTGGGGTAGTGCTTTTGCCCAGAGGCGTTTCGAATAAGGTACATGGGCCAACCAATAAGCTATAGACAAAAGATTCAAAAAGAGTTAGATCAAGTCTTGACAGAACGCAAGAGAAGATTCTCACCTGCTGAGCCAACAAGTTCAGAGCAACAAAGATCGGGGCGTCTCCGATGGCCTCTCGCAACTCGATCTGCTTCTCCTGTCGAATGTTCAAGCCATCCAGAGTCTCCTGGTCAGGGTTGAAAGCAGGAAGTCCAAGCTGGGTTCGGGTTCGGGGCACAAAGACCTCGTCTCGAGTGAGATGTCCAGTAGCGGCATGGTGTCGACCATGAGAGATTCGCCAAGAGTGGTAGGGAACACCAACGAGAGAGTGAAGAACCCAACCGACAGTGTTGTTGATCGTCTTGGAAGGGGAGAAGGCTTGATGACCACATTCGTGAGCTACAATCCAGAGACCGGTTCCGGCAAGACCGGCAGCCAGCCAGTAAACGTTCCAGAGAACGAACGAAAGCGCTTTGGCACCATAGTGAGGGAGACCGCTGTTGATTATGAGAGTGAAGTATTGATGAGGACAAAGATTAAGGGTTGAAAATCGTATAAGAGATCCAGACAAGGACCTACGCAGCTTGCACGATGGTATCAATGTGAGCGGCAAAGGTCACGAAGACAGCCAAAAAGATAACATCCTGAACACTAAGTGTTTCCGAAGAAGAAGAAGAGGAAAGAGTGAAGTCAGACGATTGTTTGAGCCGACTGAGAGAAACAAGAAGACAGAACGGCGCCTACATGTAAAGAGATGAGTGGAAGGCGGATCGCTCCAAGCACTCTGCACTGTAACGGGGAAAGATCGATCGGTGGGTTCAGTCTTGGCGACCACTTTTTTCTTTCTTTTCTTTTCTTTTGGAAAGCGAAACTCACGGAATGGCTCCGAGGAGCCTGAAACAAGAGAGAGATTCGATAAACGAAATCAGAGTTTGTCATGTCAGCATGTTTACAGGAGGCCATATGTGAAGCATATAACGATATACACAACAGCAGAAAAGCAAGAACGAAAGAAAGATCAAAGAAAAAGAAAACGAACTCTTTAATAGTAAAGCCAGGAACGATAAAGGTGTTCTCGTTCGTGTGCTCCATATCGGTCGTAGCCTCGTACTTCTCGGTTACCTCGGAGGCACTGACTGGACGCTGAGTGACGGCCATAGCTGAAAAATGGATGAAGGAGAGAGAAAAGAAGAGAAAGGAACCTGCCTTGATGGGATCGATAAGAGTGTGAGTGAGAATGGAGTGGGAAGGAAAGAGAACGACAAGGAAAAAGAGATGGGTTAAGACGACGAGAGAATAGCCAGCGGAAGAAAAGAGATTGAGAAGAGTGGCGAAGAATGGGAAAAAAGGGCGAAAAAGAATCAAATAAAACTTAATTCAATCAAATATACGTTGTCTAAGTTGACTATCAAATCAAAGGCCCGCCTTTTCCTAATAACGCCGATCCTATGCGTTGGGGCAAATTAAGTGGGGCGTAACCAGGGCATCGGGGAAATCACATGTTTGTATGTTTTGGAGTACGGCGTAACCACATCGGGAGGAAATGCACAGCTTGGATAGTCTGCACAGCTTCTTTTACATCCATCAGGTTCCCACTCGAAACATCCTCCGGCATTTAGTTGATCCTTGGGCCGGGGGTGAAGCGAAGCAGATGACCGTTTGTGGCCCAGGTGTACATCCATCCATCCATCCATCCATCCATCCATTTGAAGGTTTGACTCATATAGGCTTGAGAGTACTGAATCTTTTTTTATTTTATCAACTCTCCACTCTCAGGACGCATTGCGCTGCTCGTTGTTCACCTCCGACTCTCATAACCTTCATCCACACAGCATCACCCAAACCGACTCGATCATACATGGCATACAGTGATTTTCTCAACCTCCGGAAGCAGCTCGGATTCTAGCAAGTCCTCTTCTTCTTCCGTAAACAAACCGTGGTCTATGATTTGAATCCTATTCTGATGTCTTCTTGACCTTTTTATTTTGTTTTAATAATCTCATTCTTATCTACCTATCACCGTCTCGTCTTCACGTTCTTCGCTTTCAGTGGTGCTTATCATTCAGGTCGGTCATTTCGTTTCTGCGTGCTTCGCCACAATAGGGGCTTGACGAAACTAACCGTCTCTTGACATTTTAGAGAAACGGAATGTGGCCGTCCAGTACGTATCTTCCACTCTCACCTTCGCTGGTGTCCACGTCATATTTCCTTCGCCTGATGGAACTCACCCTCTTTTGCTTGGCAGTGTGGTCTTTGTGCCCACAATCTTCTGGACGTACATGTTCTTCATGTCTAGAATCTTTCCCTCTCCGGCCGTATTCGAGCCGTATACGATAAACTATTTTGGGATGACCCTGCCCTTCCGATTGGACCTCAGTGGAGGGTCTATTGTATCAGTTCTCTATGCTGCCTATTACTTCGCGCTTGATGCTCAGACTGCTGTACGTATTTGTCAGAGTTTTCTTTCATGTCCATCCGAATATATGGCCGACTGACTGCGATTTTCATGATATTCCACTCGTCCTTCTGTTGGGCAGACGTTGTATACACCCTTGCTTGTGCTCATGGGAGCAACCTCAGCCGGGCTAGCTGCCTTCAAGCCTGAAGTGCTCTACCCAATGCTGTTTCTTCAGTAAGTTTTATCCTCGCATCCGGCTCCTCATTCAGTCGGCTGACATCCAACTTTGTGTCTCCCCTTGAACCAGTATCGCTTCCTGGTGAGCTCATGAGACGGAATCTCGGAATTTTGGTCTCTCTGATCGAATATACTGATTTTATCATTATCTTTTTCCCCCAAACTCAGGGCCGCGCAAATTGTTTCACACAAGATCTTTGAGGGCAAAGCGCCTGCTTTGCTAGATAACCTTGTAGGAGGTCTGTTCTGCTTTTACTTGATGACTGACCCCTCTCTTCCGTCGAGCCCCACAGCTGATTTGTGACGTCTTTATATACTTCTCTCTGAATGGGCAATTGACCTTAGCGCTCGTGCTTGCTCCGTTCTTCACATTCTTCGAAGTTCTATTCCTTTTCTTTGATTACCGGCCGGAGCTGAAGAAGCAAATCGAGAACGAATCTGGAAAATATATCGTCGCTCACAACAAGGCCATCAGGGAAAAACAACAGAAAAAGCTTTGATTGGGTGTGCGTTCTTTTGGGTATCTTGGGATTCACCTCTATCTATATCTTCGTTTTCTTTTCATCTTCATCTTTATGTCTTGCTTGTGCTCTGCATCTTTACCTCTGATCGTCTGCTTTTCCGGTTTCTCTTATTGAAGAGCTCAATTTTTGTTTCCCACCGTATACCTGTATTCCGTTTCGATAAATTGTTTTGCTTCATCTAAAAATATTACAGAAAGCAAAAGAGACAGAGAAAGAGAGGCGTTGTTGAACAGATAGCAGACAAAAATGGACGGGCAGCAAGGCAAAAAAATCGACACTACCCGCATTTCATCACGCGTCCCCTTCAGTGTTCCTCATTTATGATTACACCAATCTTCAACAGCTCACCTAGCCATCACCATCACCATCACCGAAGCTTTTTCAAGTCTTCGTTTGCATTTATCTCTTCAACCAGAAAGGAAGATTACAGAAGTGATGGCCACTTTTCTGGATAATTCTGCATTGGCAGGTAGCACAACACCCATGAATCATTCACCTGGGATTGGAGAAGTCCGAGTCAGGGAGATAACTCCTTTGACGACAATTGAGCTCCGAATCCGACTGCTTGAACATCTTGTCTCTGGCTCTTCCCCTTTATCCGGAAACCTGGGAGCGGCCACCATTCCTAGCGGAAGGACAGGACCGGGTCTGGTAAGAAGAGTGATGGATGTTCAGAGCGAATTGAATAAAGCGGTTGATGGGACGTCTAGTCTAGAACGATTCGTCGATGGCTGTATGTATTCTTTTTCTGTTTCTGTTTTTCTCTCTCTCTCTCTCTCTCTTTCTGTTTCGTTCATATTGGCTTGATCGTCAAGTTCTGTGCTATCTGACTGTATTTCACTTGGATCATGTGTTTGTAAATCAACGATTTGTGGACTGGTGCGATGGTATCAACGATGAAAACAAAAACCAAGATGATCAGAATGCGAACCTGCTGAGCCCATCCTTCTCTCTAAGCCGATCACCAAACCTCAACCTCAATTCCCCCAGCTTGTCGACTCAATCGATGGAAACAAAGATATCGTTAGTGATGGAAAGTGAGGATGACTTCAAGTTGGTCTCGAGAGGTCTTGGAGAGATCGAGAGCCTGGACGGAAAAGGTGTGGTGGGCGCTGGTAATCTATCCTGTGAGTTCCGACCTCCCCTTCTTTCGTTCTTTCCTACTTTTTTTATTGTTTCTTCTCACAAGTGATATGAAAGAAACTGACTAACGGAATCAAAACACCCAAACATGGAATGCGGCTTGCGATTGTTGGCTCGGTCAAAAAATTCCTTTGGCACTTCCAGCACATTATGCCTTATTGCCTCGATTGAACGAGCTCGTTCCCGAACAAACAGATTGTGCAGCCTCGACCGGCTTGCTGGAGAATCGGTTGATTGACTTGTTAAGCCGTTATGATAACTACGTAAGCGTTCATTTTTTGTTTTCATCTTCTCCATTCCAAACGAGGCATCCAGACTTTCTGATATTTTGTATCCGTTTATTGTTTCCTTCTCTCTTGTTGTCAACCAAATCTTTAATTTCCTTGCTGTTTTGAGACAGGTCTCGAACGTGTCTGATGCGTTTCTTGAATTAAACAGATTGCTAGGTACGGCGGAGGCTAAGATTGCGCTATTAGAAAGAGATCGATCGCGGCAGGAAGGAAGATAGTTGAATTTTTAGATTCTTATATTTGCGAGAGTGCATTGAGATAGATTAGATACCCTTGCTGAGAGCTGAGAACTTGATGGTGATACCCCGTCTTCATGTTATTTTATTTTTTAGATTAATTTTTTATACCTCTAAGAAGTATATCGTCTATAGATGGCCAGAAAGACCTTGTGATATCTTTCGTACAGACATTATAGAGAACTCGGGTGTTTCGTTTTGCTCTAAATAGATTTTCTCGAGCGAATAGAGTAAAGGTGGTACACTTGATGAATTTTTATCAGTCAGCTGACCGAATAGCACAGGCACGGTGATCGAACCAGACCAAGCAAAGTGAATAAGCGAGCCGAGTAGTCGAGCACGACCGACTGTGTAGTGCGTCAGAGCCAGTGCCAAGAAACACAGAACATGAGTTAAAGAGAGAGAGAGAGAGAGAGAGAGAGATAAACGGAAGGCTCGCCTGCAGGCGACTCCTTGGCATGCACAGCTCTGCACCACAGATTATTGTCCGTTTTCATTGTTCCTGACTGGCGATCGATCAAAGTTCTAGGCTATGTTGTTTATATTCCTGCCAACTGCGATCAGAAATTTGTCGCCATGTAGTGCCTCATCGCTTATTCACCGTGAATCCACTTCAATCTCGAGAAGGGACAGGAACGAGGTGAAAACCTCTGCTTCAATCTTGTTTGATGGACGGGCGCTTCTTTACCCGTCAATCTTGTTCTCATCTGTTCCTGCTTGGCTCTCCCGGATCTTAGCACTGCCAACAGAACACAGACATACGCCTCAGTGAAACATACATCATACATCATACATCATTTAACATACAACATACCTTTCACAAAGCACCTCATTCAAGGTAAGTCTTCTTGTTTATGTGAGTGATTGTGAGTACGAACGAGCGAGCGAGCGAGCGAGTGAGTATGAACAACCTCGGCTTTCAGTTCTGCAGAGTCGACAGAGAGAGAGATCAAGAGTCTTGGAACACTCGGGTTGCTTGAAGCATCTTGCCTATCTCTCTCTCGCTCTTCATTGATCCATCTCATTCAGCTCACCTCGTGGTTCTTCTTTTCATCTTATCGACAGCTTAGACCTCATCATCTTTAGATATTGACTTCATCTTCTCTGGGCATTGATTTCATCATCCTTCATCGCCCCAGCTCGCCTTCCGCCTTTCGCCGGGCCACAGCATCTGTCCATATTCCCTTTGCTTTGGTTTGACCATCATTGTCTTGAGCTTCGCACGAGCACAGGCAATCTTGCTTTAGACCACGTTTTCTCGATTTTCATTTAAAACGTTCAGCCCTAAACTTGCAGTTTCAACATCACCGCCACCATTCACACACCTTAACCATCACCATTAACACAACCACGACGGCCCATCTCCCTTCATCTTCTTCTCCTTCGTCTCCCTGATTTCAACACAACCATCTTCTGATCACGCTAACCAATGTCCGTGGCAACGCCTGCCAACAGTTGGACTGTCCCTTCTCATGGTCGGAAGGGAGGAATTCTTGTGAGTAGTTCAATCGTTCCTTTGTTGGTCGTCACGGAAGATCTGGAAAAGTGTTTTGTAAGAATCGACCACCCACCACCCATCGTATCCTCCTTCCTCGGTCTTATACTTCCTGGGCCTGTCTTTGCCATTGAGTACATTGTTCTTCTTTAAAGCAGCCGCGCTGACCAAGATTTCAATCCCGATCGTTCTTCGCCAGCTTCATTCGACGTTCAACACTCAGATCTTTCAATCGGGACGCCTAAACGGAGGCTCTCTTTCACCTCCATCTGTATACGTCCAACCAGCCAATCCGAACGCTCCCTCAACCACCACCACCACCGCCGCCACCACCACTACCGACCCTTCCGTACCACTGCCAACGAACTCGAAAGTGTCAGCCTCGTTTCCATCGTCGATCAAGCCAAAGATCTCGTTCGCTCCGTTGCCAAACCCGCGACACTCCCGAAGTCTCTCCACTGGAGATTCCATCTATACTGATTCCGATCGCCTCTCGGCCGAGTTTGGAAACGATCATCCAGTGTTCGAAGATGACGACGGAGTAACCCAGCCGGAGGGATATACTGACGAAGATGATATGGATATGTATAAGCGAACTTTAAGACCGACCTACGGGACTGGTCTTACCGATGAGGAGGATGATGATAACAACGGCAGGCGTCGAAGTAGTATCCTCGGTTCGTCTTGGAAGGGAACAAAGAACCTTTTCAAGCCAAAGAACGCCGTCGTGAGAACGGCTTCGATTGAGTCTGACTCCAGTGGTGGAAAGAGTCTTGATCTTGCTCGAACACTATCGAACCTGACCAGACGAACATCCCATGAGCCGACAACTCTCCTGTCGGATAAAGGCTCTAAGTTGCTTGCCAGTCTTTCACCGTCCAATCAGGGAGAACCTCTCTCTAGATCGATCTCTGCCTCGGCTGCCACAACCTCGCCAAGCAAACCTGATCATCACAGACGAGCATCCTCCAACGTGCTCGAACTTCCGGAAAGAAACACTCTATCGACTAGCCCCCGATCGTCAGTCATAGGAGCAAGAATGCTGAACGGAAAGATTTACGGTGTCGCCGGCATGAATCTCGCCAAAAAGGTCGACGAACAGGCCAGGAAAGGTCCTGAGTTTGTTGAGTGGGGTGGACGAAGTGAGATGGGGAACAATAGCTATAACCGAGATGAGGACGATGATGGGTCGGGTAAGTCCCAGTGCTCTTTTTCCATGTTTCTCTAGTGAACCGGAGCCTTGACATTACTTTCCAATACAACAGGTATGGGCTGGGTCCGTCGGCGACGACTCGAACGAGAGCGAGAAGAGCAGGAACGAGATCGTCAGCGTACAGCCAGCCAAACGAATGACTCGAACGAGGATTCGATCGATCCGCTAGCTCCTTCTCCGAATATTGAATTCTCCCCACCTTCCGCCCCGGCCACTCCTCTCGACACACCTCGTCAACAGATAGTCGGACTACCCTATCCATCGACAACCACTCCGGATGGACAGCGGATGACCCCAATCCTAGAGAGCAAGGTTCCGACGCCTGCTTTTACCCCTAAACCCAGTCGAACGGGCTCTACTCTGGACGTGCACAAAATCCAAGCGATCACTATCCCTGGCAAGGGCCACGCTCCATCGACCACGGCTGACGAGAAGGGCAGTAAGCACTCAGCGGTGGGTGCGATGCCGATCGCTGGTGCAGCTGGAAATGCCCGCCCAAATGTTGGCGTCGAGAGCGAGAGCGAAGATGAGGACGAAGATGGAGATGATGACAACGGTGAGGAGGATGAAGATGAGGATGAGGATGAGGATGCGTTGGCGGAGGAAGCCAGGTTTGTTCGATTTCATCTTCGATGTTAGATAGCCTTAGAGATCAAGCTGAACAATTCCCTCTTGTTCGTTCGACGTCTGTGCAGAACAACTGCGCTTTGTGCAGGAGTCGAGGTCCTTTCTCGACACAAGAGCATTGGACAGTGAATGAACGACATTACCATGTGTCTACTTCATTCAAGTTCCATGGCCAGAAAGTCTGAAAAAGCTTCGTACTACATCAGGCTGTTTTGAAAGTGTATCTCGAGCGGCTCGGGCCTGAGTTTCGTTTTACTTTTTCTTTTCTGGGCGTTTGTTTCCCTCCCTAACTATGATCAACCTCAGGGCAATTACTATAAGTCTGTTTTCACTTGGTCAACGATCATCTGTCCACAAAGTTCTCTCATTATGTTGTTTACCACTCAGTTGTACTCTTTATAGCTATACGTTATACATCGTACTCTTCTGTCTTTCTTGTCATCGACTTTGTGCTACTATTAATCCTCTGTGCTCTTTTGTTTATCCTACGGCATGATCCGTTTTCCTTCTGTTGTGTTTGTATCTGTTTTTTCTTCTTCTTCTTCATATATTCGTTCTTCAGTGTTCTCTTCACGACCTTGATGTTCTTACTCCTTACTTGTTCTCTCTACTCATTCTTCTTTTGTTTCCCTCACTCTTTCATTCAGTTACTAGTCATCCATGTGATGTATGTCACTACCGAACCAACTGATGCGCCAATGCAATCAATCTTGATCTCTTTCCAACAAATAGTCATCTTGAAATGTCGATGCTGAAAGACGATATGACACGTGACTCTGATTGATGACGATCGTTTCGCCTTTATCCGTCCAGGCTTGTCTATTCACCACTACCACCACCACCAACACAATCTTGAACCCATCGTCAAGATGGTCCTCATCTCATCACTCGTTCAAGCAATCTTGAACTATCTACCTCTATTTAATCAGCCCATAGCGCCAGACATCGAACCGTCCCATATGTCCTTCAAACTCCGGGCCCACCACTCCCATCATCCAACCAATCCTTCTGCTCTTCTCATGTCTACTAATATTTCGCCATCCACGTTCTCTTCAACTTCAAGTCAAGATCCCCTGATAGTTAGGACGAGGAAGATCAAGGTGTACAGGCCAAAGAACCAGAAGATTTATCAGGCCGCTCGATTCAGACCAAGACTGAGTGCGGTCGATCTAGATGTAGAATGGGACGGAGTGGAAGTTGACGGACCTGGTATGTTTCATTTTCCAGAGATAATGACTATCAAAAGATGATCAAAAGAGGGAGAGAGTTCTAGATACGATAACTAATATTCTTTTTCTTCGACACTCTTCTTAATATTCGAGATCAGACGTAACCGACAGGGAGACGCTGATCTCGCTAGCAAAGATGACGTCGAACGCGCAAGTATCTTTTCCTTTTACCTTCAACAAAGCCAGTGCTCAAAGTAGAACGAGATATCAACCACTGACCTTGATACGTTTGTTATATGCAATTCGCGGTAATTCAGATACACCTTGCCCTCTGATAGCGAATGGTTTCCGATTGATGGATACAACACTGTGCGTATCTTTCAAATCGCTTCCTTTTCAACGTTCAAAGTCCGTGCACGGGGAAACTGATCTCATACACATCATCTGTGTTTCCGGGCTCGTAAGTCTATCCCAGTGGGCTGGGAACCAGACGCAGATAGACTACGAGGGCACATCTTCGCGTCGGATGACAACTCGACAGTGATC
The DNA here is from genome assembly GCA_014825575.1 of Phaffia australis. NCBI lineage: Eukaryota > Fungi > Basidiomycota > Tremellomycetes > Cystofilobasidiales > Mrakiaceae > Phaffia > Phaffia australis. The sequence continues at coordinate 59,013 of MVAH01000047.1, read as the reverse complement.
ATCTCACTTAAAGGAACCAGTGCAGGACTATTAGGATCAGGCGGTCCAACAGCGAAGAACGTGGGTATGCCTAGGTGCAATTGTCAAACTGATATTCATGTAGTCAAGGCTAATCTTTTATCTTGTCTCTCTGGGCTGGGGCTGGTTTATCTGAGGTCTCGTAGGATCGTTTTAACGACAATCTTTTGTTGTGAGTTGTTTCCTGTGCGCTCCGAGTTGAAGACTACTCATCTACTGATCCCAGAAGCATTTTGGGTTTATCCATCTAAAATACAAAACAGCTCGTAAATTTTCTCTTATACTTGTTATCACCACCTCGTACGAGAATGATGTAGGAACCTATCAGACTTTAATGCTATGTGTTTTATCTTCTCAGGTGCTGTTGTGCTCGAATCGATTTTACTTGGTTTCCAGTGTGTGATTGTGTAAGTGCATTTTTGTTGCGATATCCTTTGGTTCGAAAGAAGACAGTACGTGATCTGAAGTAATTTGTTGGTATAAACAAGTATGCTGGTGGTTGGAAATGCGAACAGACGTGTGTAGAGAAGGCTTTGATTGAAGAATCCGTTTATTATCCGATTGGGTCCGTCCTTTTCTTCTTTCTGCCAATCATCGTTGTCGGCTAATGCATTCACCGTTTCTTCCCCGAATATACAAACACACCTATTTCTACTTGTAGAACCAACCTGTACAACAACATCTCTAACATCTATCCACATGCCACCATCTGGCTCACAGGTCACTCTCTCGGTGGTGCGCTCGCTTCACTCATAGGGACGACATTCGGAGCACCTGTAGTCGCCTATGAGAGTCCAGGAGACAAGATGGCAGCCGAAAGGTTACATCTGCCTTTGCCACCTCCTCTGGAAAAAGGCGAAATTAGCGCGTTGACACATGTCTATCACACAGCCGGTAAGTTCTTCGTCGTCATCGGGGTTGAATTTGTGCCAAACTCTCTTATGATCTCCTCGTTTGGATCTCCTGACATATGAATCTCTTTGCGGAATTTTAAGATCCAATCCCGATGGGAACATGCACAGGGAAACTCTCATCTTGCTACGTAGCGGGCTTCGCATTGGAAGCTAGGTGTCATTTAGGAGAAACCATTCTTTACGATACGGTGAACAAATTAGGATGGTCGGTTGATATTCGGACCCACAGGTTTGTCTAGTCACCCCTGTCTTTCTTTTCTCTCTTTTTTTCCTCCACATGGATCACTTTGTTTGAGGCGACCGATGGCTAATTATCAGTGCGACGTTACACAAAATGACATGACAGAATCGGCGAAGTGATCAATAGGATCCTCAATGTCGATTGGGATGACGGTGATGGTCCCGAAAAAGGAGACCCTCCAACAAATTCTTCCGATCGTGATCCCGACACCGGTACAAATAAGCCCGGAAAGGGAAGAAAGAACAAGGGATTGCCTGTTCCAAGACCAGAAAGAGAGGATGATTGCGTGGATTGTTATCGATGTGAGTTATCTCTTCTTTGTTTCGTTACGGTTCTGTCTGATCAGGGTCCTGATCATTCGTTCTGGTTTTCCGCTTTGGAAAATCTTCAAAACGCTTGATGAATAAAAGGGGAGTTTGGAGACGGCTACAAGAAGTAGATTGCAGCGTCCCTCGCCTTCTTTCAGCTATTTTAGTCTGCATCGTACATCCATACCCACATCCTTTGCTGACTGTCTACGACTTCCTGGAACCGAGTCTATTCTTCCGAATCAGTCGAGCTACACATATACATATGTTCATCTTCTTATATATATCAATAATGCAGTCCTTCATGTTCATTACTTTGTATACAACATGTCATGAATTTGTTCTAAAATGAAGAAAGATGTGGGTGGTGCTAGAGCAGTAGGAAGAAACAGAAAAGGAAGCGGAATAGTCTAGAGAGGCCTTTTCAAGTGACAGAAAGAAAGCAAAAGAGAGTTCCAGGTTTGTTCCTTTCTATTCCCACTTTGCCAGCTTGATGCCCTCCCTCCACCAGCTCTTCCAAATGGTCTTCAGGTCCTTTGTGAGTGATATTTCCTCTCCGAACACTTCTGCATCTGTTCGCCAGAATGATTGTTCCAATTCATGTTCCGGAGTCTCCTTGTCCGTCTTGACGATTCGATCTTCGACATTGATGTCCAGAGGAGAGAACCGGCGAATATATTCTATGAAGACCTCATCTTGAGAAGCGATAGGTGGTGGAGACTTGTCGAAAGGCCGAGGGAAGATTGAATCACCTCCTGTTGCCAAGAAATCCAGAGTGACTGATTTGTGTTTGCGCCACGAAGAAACAGAACGTCAACATAGATGACATGATGATAATGGTAGCGAAGAGGAAACAGATTGGAAAAGACGAAAACGAACCGATGGTGTATATCTTTTCAAAATCGACATCTTCTACTTCAGGCGATCCAACCTGTAGAGAGATAAGTTTAGATCCAGGCGCATTTTTAGGATTCCAACTATACTTTATTCCGGCGACCTGAACGGAGGATGTCACTGTCTGTGATTACTCCCTCAAATTTAATACATGAGTTCTCCCGCATAAGAAGGATCGGGTGCAAGAGATCTCAGGACAAACCTTGCCGACACTGTTGACTCCGCTGCAAACACCTTCGAAGATTTCCCACAATTCCTTCCCTGTGAACTTGATATCAACTAGCTGGGTGTTGAATGGGAAGGATGTCATCAGAACGCCCTGAGTAATGTTCGGTGCAGGGATTGTAGCCCGGAGACCGCCAGAGTTGTGAAGGGCTGCGTCAACTTTTGCCCCTAGAGATCGTCGGCCACTGTTATATGTTTTGCGTGTTTGTATGACGAAAGCGAAAAAAAAAAACATGTTGGCTCGGATCAGGATCTCAGAATTTAGTTAGATCGAAAGTAAAGCAATGTAAACTGACTAGAGCATTGAGTCGGTCACAGCGTTTCCCAAATTGCCTAAAACCCGGTTCCAAGAAGTGATTCGACACGCAAAAAATGTCAGTTTTGGGAAACAAGTTATCTGTACGAAATGGAGAGTATGCGTACATTCTTTCATCTGGCACGTGGACTGGTCAAGATCCCGAACTGTTTGTCCAATAACGACTTTGGCGAACTCTTCGAAAGGCTCCCGCCAGGACGTGATGAGCTTCTGAAGGCTTTTATCTGTCAATACCGTAATGAATTGTGATGTAGGTGAAAGATAAATAGAGGAATAACGAAGATAGAGGCAAACGTTACCACGAAAGTTCTCTACGATGTAATGATAGAAGTTTGATCATACCTTGTGGGTAATCTTCCGTCATTCTGATAGCTCCTCCAGTATAAGCATGGACTTTGCCAGAGTCCTTTTCAAATGCAACGTCGATCCGACCCAAATGTTCTCCCCATCTGAATTGCGTACGGCCATTGATTGATAGATGGATGATATGTATATCGATCAGTTGATTGATGGAGGGAGTAAGAATTATGATGACAACTAACCTGTAGGAGGTAACGATGAAGACTTCTTCTCCGTCCAAGTTTCGAACTATGGTCGGATACGGGCCTTGAGAATACCAGGATTCTCCTCCAAGCGGGGTATGCGAGTGACCCCCGATGATGAGATGAATATTCCTAGCGTAATATGGGGGATAATAATCGTGAAATAAGCACCGTGATGGTGACTTGACTAGAGAATGATAATGAAGGTATACCTAGAGTTTTTCGCTAATTCGATATCCTGTTCATATCCTGTGCAAGATCATGTACAAAGAACATGGACAATGTTCAAATAAGAAGCAGGTGTCAGGTTATGCTGACCTGAATATCATCAAGAGTTGATGAAAGACTGACCGATATGTGTCAGAGCAACGACTCGTTTCACGTCATTCTTCTTCAGCAAATGATCAACCGTCTTTTGGACGTCGAGTACCTTTCCAAACAACGTTCCCTTTTCTGGCTTGGAAATATCCGGTGTATCGACAGTCGTGAGCGCAACAACGGCAAGTTCATGTTTGGGGAACAGGTGGTAGGGCTTTAGTTGGGAGTGAAGTAAAGCGTTCTTCGTTTTGATATTGGTTGAGATAGTGGGAAAGGTCAGGTTGGCTTGAGTAAAAGGGAAGGTGGAATAGGAAATCAGAACGGTCAGCTTGCTAAAGAGACATTCGCGCAATCATGAAATCTGAGAGAAGTTGATGTTATTCACATAAGTACTCTCCAAGTAAGGTATCATTTCCAGTATCAAACTCATGGTTACCTGAAGTGTCGAAGAGAAAGAAGATAAGTCGAAAAGACAATGCAGCGATGATGGCAGAAGAGAGTGAGAACTGTACATACCGAGTGTTCCCAACGTGAAGTTCATCAGGTTCAATGTCTCGGCGATTTTCTGGGGTCCGTAAAAAGAATAGAAGAGTGTCTGAATAGATTGAAAGAGAACGAGAAGCCTACTAGGTCAGGAAAGTTCTACTGAACTGACAACGCACGCCTCAAGTCGAACATGATCGCTCACGCCTTGAAATTCGTCTCCTGCGTTGAAAAGTAGACTGTCCTGAACCTGAGATCTGATCTCTCTAGTTTTGTCCATGATCCTGGCGTAACCTCCTAAGCAGGGTATAGATCCGTCGGTCGGACAATCCGTACCGGAAGCTCTGTATTGATCCAGATGGGCATGTACATCATTAACATGGATAAACGTGATGTTCTGGTCTCGAACAAGACATGAAATTGGTCAGAGGTCAGTATGAATAAAGAGCCGTCGACGAGAAAGGGGTCAAATCATGAGCCCACGTAGTTTCCATGATCGTCCCAGTGACGTTTTTGAAGATTAGTCGAGGTGTAGTCCAGAGATACAAGATGATCATCCTTCGACTTGACCACTTGAGCTGTTACTCCAGCCAGAAGAACGACAAGGACAGAACGTGGTAGCATGTTAGATGTGATGGTTGATGGTGTTGTCCAGAGCCTTTAGATGGTAGGTCTCAGATGTAGGAACACAATCTTATCGGTAAGGGGTAGTTGTAACCATGGTTACAAATTTCAGGGGGTAACATATTGTAACCATTGGCAACGTGCCTGGTTTTTGGGATCTCGTCCATCAGCTTTCCTCCTCATACCAACACCTCGAACCTTTCACCCTCACCATTGCCTTTGGAGACCATCTGTTTAATTCCTTTGTCTTATAAATCATGAACGTATTCGCAGACGAGGTTAGTACTGGGTTCTTTGACTCTTGATCTCTGGTTTATCCGGCTAGTCGGTCGGTCGGTCGTTTGGCTTGGATTTACGTCCAGATAGAAAGCTGACACCTCTCGGTTGTTTCTCCTATTTTGAACTGGTATGGTTCTTTTGCTTTGTCAATCATAACCGGTTCAATCTTTTTCAACATGCTGTTCACGTATTGTACACCTGATGTGTATCTCAGGCCGGAGAAGAGCGAGGAGAGAATGCTCGATTGAGCAGTTTCGTCGGAGCCATGGCTCTTGGAGATCTCGTCAAGAGTACTTTGGGGCCAAAAGTTGGTTTTTTCTTTGTTCTTCCCTATGCCCACGTCCTTCCTCTGTGCTTTCCTGGTCAATCAGAGATACTCGTAAAAGATATCTTCCTGATATGAGCTTGGACAGAAGACAGTTGTAGACTGAGGTACCAGAGGCTTGTTCTTTAAACAAACGACTAAATATGGCTATATGCTACTTCTTGTCTTGCTCTCTTCTTTCTCTTTGCGTTCTTACGTTTACAGGGAATGAACAAGATTCTTCGTAAGTCCTTGTGCTAGTATCGCCATTACCTGATCGCTTCATAATCACAGAAGTAAGACTGATCTTTCTCCTGTGCCTCTTCTTGTTCGACCATGCTATACAGAGTCCAGCACGACAGGTGAAATCACGGTGACGAACGACGGAGCTACAATTCTTAAATCAATCTCGCTTGATAACCCAGCTGCTAAGATCCTAGTCAATATTTCCAAGGTTCAGGACGATGAGGTTGGAGATGGAACAACCTCGGTGTGTGTCCTGGCCTCTGAACTTTTGAGGGAGGGTGAGAGACTTGTCAACATGAAGATCCACCCCCAGACGATCATTGAAGGTTTCCGAATCGCCAGCAAGAAGGCGCTTGAGGCGCTCGAGGGAGCTGCCCAGGATCACTCGTTCGTTCCTGTCTCATCCGAACTAGCTTTCCTTTGATCGACGAGATGTAACGAATTCACCTCCTCGATTTTCATAAACGTTCAAAGGGCGGATGCTGCCGCCTTCCGAACAGATTTGGTCAACATCGCCAGAACAACGCTTTCTTCCAAGGTTCTCTCCGAGAACAAGGATTACTTTGCCAACCTCGCCGTTGATGCTGTTCTTCGACTCAAGGTTCGATAGTATTTCATAGCTTTCTCAGCCAATTAGACCAAGTTCTGACTCGAACCTTCTTTATTGTGCCACACGGCTGAGCAGGGATCAACTGATCTTGATCACATTCAAATCATCAAGAAGTCCGGAGGAAAGCTTACAGATTCTTACCTTGACGAGGGTTCGTTCATTCCTGTTCTTCGCGCCATCTGTCGTACATCAGGCTCATCTTCTGTACCGATATCATCTACGCGTCTCGCCTTGTCAAAGGATTCATTCTTGAGAAATCGATTGCTGTGAACTCGCCGAAGCGAATCGAAAACGCTCGAATCATGATTGCCAACACCTCGATGGATACTGACAAAATCAAGATCTTTGGAGCTAGAGTCAAGGTTGACGGAACCGGTAAATTGGCCGAGCTTGAACGAGCTGAGAAGGTTCGTTCTCCTGTATTTCATAATCTAGTTCGAGCGATCTTTAGCCTAATTTTTTTCCGGTTTCTCCCCCAATAGGAGAAGATGAAGGAGAAAGTCGACCGAATCGCCGCGCATGGAATCACCTGTTTCGTAAACCGACAGCTGATCTACAACTACCCCGAATCTTTGTTGGCCGAGAAGGGAATCATGTCGATCGAGCACGCCGATTTCGAAGGTGTCGAGCGACTCGCACTTGTCACCGGAGGTGAAATCATGAGTAGTTTCGAAAAGTTGGATGGTATCCAAATCGGAAAGTGTGATTTGATCGAGGAGATCATGATCGGAGAGGACCGAGTACGTCTTCTTCCTGTTCTGTTGTGGTGATCACCGGCTACAATAATAAGAAACTGACCAGACCGTCCTGTCTTGCCAACGGCAAAACACAGCTTATCAAGTTCTCCGGTGTCGCCGCTGGTCAGGCCTGCACTGTCGTCCTTCGAGGAGCTACATCTCAGATGATCGACGAGGCTGAGCGATCCCTTCACGACGCGCTCTCCGTTCTTTCCCAGACCGTCAAGGAGTCCCGAGTGGTACTTGGTGGAGGATGCTCCGAGATGTTGATGAGTAACGCCGTTGAGGAGGAGTCCAGGAAGGTCAGTGGAAAGAAAGCGATTGCCACGGAGGCCTTCTCCAGGGCGCTCAGGCAGCTCCCAACGATCTTGGCAGACAACGCTGGATACGACTCGGCTGATCTTGTCTCCAAGTTGCGAGCCGCCCACTATGAGGGCCGAAGTGATGCCGGATTGGGTACGCTCTTCGTTCCTTCTTTTTTCTCTCATCAATTGTCCTTTTAGGCCGAGGGATTATTTCGGCTGATCGTTCGTTTCTTCGCATGATTAAATATAGACATGAACCTTGGGGAGATCGGTTCGATGCGAAAGCTTGGAATCACTGAATCCTACAAGCTCAAGCGACAGGTCGTCTCTAGTGCGTCCGAAGCGGCGGAGATGATTCTCAGGGTAGATAACATCGTCAGGGCAGCACCGAGGTTCGTTATATCCACGTATTATTCCGTCCGACAGCCAGTATGACATACTCAAACTAATATCTTTCTATTCAAACTCATTTTCTTTCCTGGACTCCTTTGACACTCCATCAGACGTCGAGAGGGTTGATCGCTTAAAGCGAAATTTTAAACAAGAACCGAGTGGACAGAATCACACAAAAACAGAAACAGAACAAAAGAGAAAGAGAAAGAGCAACCCTACGGTCCTCTTCATTGATTATTTAGAATATTGGATGCGTTTGGCTCTCTTTCTTCCGGTATTTTCAACACATTCATTATGAAAGAAGAGGCTTGGTCCTGAAGGGTATCAATAGAGGAAGTCCATCGAAAAGAAGTTTATGTGGAGTATGTAGAGACAGAAGCTTGACAAATGAACAAAGGAGATAGATGAGCAAGAGAGAAAGTCTACGAGTCTAAAGTGCCCAAGCTTGTTCTTCTCCTTCACCTTCAGCCACAAAGGGCGTATCAACATGAGCGACAGCTGCATCACACAACACACAACTCCCGGCCAATAATTCATCCAACTCCTCTTTGATCTTCTCTTGTCGCCCCTTCTTGGAGCTCAATGGCCGATCCTCCCCGTCTTTTGTTCCTTTCCCGCTTCCGCCTTGTGATTTTCTAGAACTAGACGTTCCGTTTCCGTTTCCGTTTCCGTTTCCGCTGCCACCCATCGCGAATGCCAATGCGTCAGGTACAATCAACTCCCTCAGTTTATCACCCGCCCCGGCGAATGGATTCAAAGCAGTCAACGAAGACCCTGCATAAGCTGAAGAAAGAAGCGTTCTGGCGCCACCTGGATTGAAGGAGAGTGCGTTTGAAGACGAAGCTGATTCATTCGAGGGTGATGATGATTTAACAAGAGATGACTGTAGATGGACAATCCGACGGAGTGTGCTGGCCGGTGCATACTCTTTGATCTGTTCATTTTGCAAGCGTAGAAAGAAAAAACGAAAACGAAATGAAACAAAATGTGAGGTTTTCCACAAAACTTTAAGATGACATAATCGGAGAGCATAAGTCGCTCAAAACCGCACCTGTTTGATCAGACAATCCGCATGGAACGTGTGCCGACAAGGGAAAACATAGAATGGTCTTGTAACCAGTAATAGGCGGCAATACGAGCACGTCTCATCCGGTTCTACTGTCAACGATCTATGTTGCAAGTTGGTGATATCTCGTTTGATGAGTTCAGCACTTTGGGTGACCTCGTCCATTTCTAGTTTGAGAGCTTGAACCCGAGCACCGCAGCTCTCTAGAGCGGAACAGATCTCATCTTTAAATTCGTCGATGACGACAAAGTCAGGGAAGAAGGGCAAGACGTCTTCAATCTTGAGAAGGTCGGTCGATTCAAGGAACCTCATGGCGCTGGATAAAGATGGAGGCAACCAATGTATGAAGTAGTTTCAGAGAAAAAAGATGCTTTATACTCTAGCGTTTATCAATTAGACAAATGAAAGAGAGCTCTTACGCGTTCATGTCCTGCTTGTCCTGCACAACATACTTGGCAATCTTGAGCCAGAGCTTCTTCCTCAGGATGTCATCATCGAGTACTTTATCTGCATTAACCTTAGCCAACTCGAGATCGCCCTTCTCCAGCGCTAGATCCACACTACTCTCAAAAAGTCCCATTTTGGAGTAAATAAGCACACACGGTTGAATCCTTGAATGTGCCATGCAAAGTCTTAGTGCATAATCCAGATCATAGTAAGGTCTTTCCGTTACTGGATCATCCGGACAAGCCGAGAGGAATCTAAGAAGCGGGCCGTCATCCGTGTTGGTGTCCGAGCAGTGGAAAGTGACTAGCAAGTTGTGGACCGTTGGGTCGACGTTTCCATTGTTGAAGATGACATGATGAAGATATCGAATCGCGTGGTTTGGTGACATCGGATCTCGTCGTCGGTGCTGCTGCTGCAGCAAGGCAGGGATAAGTCGCTGGGGATCAAGCGAGCTTTGACGAAGCCAAGAGTCAACGGTCTCCTTGGGAGCGTTGTGCATAAGGACAGCAGAAAACCTGTAGTAGAGCTCTGGCGAGTTCTACATATGATTGTTTATCGATTTAGTACCTGGATTAACTTTAGTAGTAGACAATCAAGAAAAAAGAAATCTGGAAAAGACCATACCTGTCGATTTAACATTTCGATAGCCTTCACCCACTCTTCCTCTAGAATCCAGTACTCGACAACTCTAGCATAGTCCTTTACAATTGTAGCAAAATGAATGTACAAATCTGTTCGACCATGGCTAAGGAACAAATCGTATGTGGTTTTCCGATCGAACGCATCCTACAGTCATATCAGAGGCGAGTTGGTTAAATGGTCAGTACACAATATCAGAGATAATTGTAACCCAAACAAAGTGAGACATACCTGATAATCTAACAGAAACTGCTTCAGCTCATCCTCAACTATGGTTTTTTCAAGCTCCAAGCTTTCTGGGTCTTGAGAAGCAATCTCCGCCGCAACCACTGCATTTGAAGAAATCGTATAAGTTAATACAGAATGCCGAACGCTTGAGGAGCAACAGAAACTGACCGTCCTCCAAAGTATTGCATTTGCTCAGATACATCTCTACAAGCCAAGTGGCGAGCATCAGCCTTTGAGTCAAGTCCTGTTTATCACGGTGGTTTCCAACAAACAACAGATGCTTTATCATCAGTCTTGGCTCTGGATTCTAATATCCCATTCTTTGTGACATCGGAAAGTAAAGAATGTAATACCAACCGATTTTTTCAAACCATCTAGGACGGATCCCAGATAGTATCTTAGCGCATCCCTCTCTTCAGCGTCCACAAACTTTAGAACCACTTCTTCAAAGCTCTTCGTACAAGCAGCGTATTTAGCAGCTGCCTGGTGAAACCGTCCTTGATCAAACAAAGAGTCTGCTTGAGCAGATAATATGGCATTTTTCTGAGCTGGAGTCTATAGGGATAAGGAAACCCATAATCATTAGCCTTCTTAACCAGTTGGTTCGTACGGTGAAGGCATCTACTTGATTGAAGGGACGAACCGTTGCAAACTTCAAGCCAGACTCAAAATCGCCCTGTTGAAGCTTGGTCTTCCAAACATCTCTGTCTTCCGCTTCGACAACTACCTCGAATATCGATCCGGTTGTGTATAGCCAGTTTGTCTTGTTGTTCAGATCCGAAGCCAGACCAATCGGGGTTTCTCCAGGTTTCTGAGCAACAGAGAAAGAAGAGCCAAGACGATCCCAGCATGAACAAATAGTGAAATCAATGATCTAGTTGATATGCGATGATATGAGAACACTACGTGTCATTCGGTGGAGATCAATACGAACGAGAAAGACACCTTCCTCCCAGACGAGCGCGCCGCTCAACCGTGACACTGCTCCTATTCGGTCCTTCCATAGGAGCAACCAATGGAAGTCTGTACTAGCAAATCCGATGGGAGCTCCAGCAGAATCTCCCGATGTCGTTGGCAAGGATATTAAATCAGGTGAAGTAAGCAAAGGTAACGAGGGATTGAGGGATGCTGTGTATACACCATTTGCTGTAGAGCGAAATGGAGAAAAGGAAAGTTAGGTTCCTGAGCACGTTTATCATCAGAATTCAAAGGAAGCTCACGAGAAAACCAGGTAAGAGTTTGAATACCGGATGGGTGAGTAGGAGTTAATGGAGGTGCTAGTATGAGCTGAAGATCTGAGGAAGTAGATAATGAAGATGGCAGGCTTTTGATGGATGTCTGAGCGACAGGAAACTCCTCTGAAAAGCATGTAATGAACAGTGAAGACCGCGCATGAATGATGAGCATTAGGATGAGAGAAAGAACAAAGGCGGAACAGGGTTTAACATACTAGGTCCCGACTCTCTGAACCCTTTGAGAAATTCCTCTGTCCATTTTCCGTTGCTTGAGCTCGCTTGCTCCTTTAATGTACCTTCGAAAATCCAGCCCTTTCCACCACAAAGAGCAACAACCCAACCTTTCTTTCGGCTCTTTGATAATCCCCATTTGATTCCCTCAATCTTTTCTCCACTCGAGAAGGTATAAACGACAGCGGCTTCACGCTCCTGAGACTTGAATAGATCTTCGGACGGTTGAAGTGATAGATAATGTATTTGTCCAGATTGCGTACCGACCAAACAGTCTCTGGCATTGTTGTTCGATGAAGAGGACCGTGTGCTGGAAGACCATGCTACAGAAGTGATCCGTTGTGATCTGAGAGATTTTAGAGGAGTTTTAGGTTTCTTCCAACCAGTGCTGTTGGGCCCAGTCCCTGATCCGGCCGTACCCGCGTTGCCGGACGGTCCTGAGCCATTGGAAGCGACGACCGGCAGATTGGATAGATACCAAGCTTCTCCATTTGAACACCCAACTAGGAGATGTTTTCCTTCTTCGTCAGGCCAGATTTTCCCTATTATGCTCTCTCCTGCGGAAGAACTTGACGATGTCTTGTTAGGCTTCGAGACAGGAAGCTCGACAGTAATCAAGTCTGTTGGACGGGCGAGATCGATTATGATCAAGGTGAGAGGATAGAGGGCCATTATCAAGATGTTCGAAGCCACCCGAAGCTGAATCAGGGTAGAAGGCAGTGTGATTTGAACATGACCTAATGTGAAGATTGGATTGGGTTGCGTCGATGTTGGTTGGGTTGATACGTAACCTGTTTCGATCTGATGTGATTGTTCAATGAACGCCAGATGGTTTAGACAAGACCTGGCGACTGACCGAGTGATGAAACGAATGACTTGATACGCACAGGTTCTACGACTCCCGCCGGACGTTGTTCATCATCATCTGAGAAGGGACTTTGTTCGAAACCTTCATAGGAGACTTGATCGTATCGAGCGACTGAAGGCGAGACGAACGGTTGATCCGACGGAGGGATGGCCGAGTGTTCAACGACTGTAGATGGAAAGCAGACGAGAGAGTGAGTATGTATACGGAAAGATCCTAGGAACGAATAGCTCGGAACTTGCACTCGTCAAACATTGTTCTCTGTTTCCTTCTCTTCTTTCTGACCTCACAGCTACTTTTGTCTGAGTGCTGCTGCTGATGATGATGATGATGATGGTGATGATCAACTAACATCCAACTCATCCACCCCACACGGCTTGTACCCGCGTGTCGTTAGGGTTACGAAACTCTACATGTACTACTCGTCCTGACCACCGCTCTTCTGCTGGTGATAGAGCAGAACACTGACTTGCAGCTGACCGTTTGATATTAACATTCTCTAACGGATCGTCTAGGCTGTTCGAGTTGGTTGACAGAAAGTAAGCTAGGAGGAACTCGTTTCATCAGAACTAAAAATTATACGTGAGAAGAAGGATGCCAACGGGTTTCTCGCTAACTTCTATCAAGAAACCTTCTATTCGATTGTTATTAACTAACGTTAAACATGCTACCTTGCTCGTTCATCTGCAGTCATCGAGATGCCACATACAGTGTTTCCTCAAGCTAGCGCGCTAGCTGCAGCCAATTTGCCCGCACCGTTGTCAAGTCTAAGGATCAACAACGAGCACGTCTGGATGGTAACCTTGAACGGATTTCCGTTCCTGAGGCGAAAGTCTGATGGGTAAGTTTAACAAGATCGTCATTACGTCTGACGAGATATACCAACCTTGTCTTGTTCGCTTATGGATCTCAGATTCTACAATATAGTACGCCCATCGTCTCACGCACATCCTCTGTATGTGAATGAGTACCTAATCTTCCCTATTCACACCGAACAAAGTCCCAACTTATGAAAGTCTTCGATATTCCCCGAGGTCAACGGAAGAGATTTATGAGCGATCATCAGATTGAAAGCTCCGAATATCAGACAGTGTGTGGCGGCAAACTTGTTCCAGGATCAGAGAACATCCCTCGACTGCAAGGGACGTGGATTCCTCCTCACGCGATGGCCGTTGTGGTGAGGAACCAAGGACTAGAGGTCGTTCTGAGCGAGATCATGGATCCAGTGAGTCGACAATGTTTCACTCTAAATCTCATACATCAGCATAGGTAGGCGACCTTTTTGTGTTCTAACTTTATCATGCTCGGAGAAACAAAGAAACTTGTTACAGATACCATACCACCAGTACCCCAGCTATCTCCAGAGCTCACCTCTACTCGATCCTTGCCTCGAGTCATCACTCCATCCACCAGGATAGCCATTAAAATTCCATCTTCCGCTTCTAGCGTTGAGGTGAAATCTGCGGGATCCTCGTCTCCTGAAAAATCTCAACTCCGCGCAAGTCGTCGTCTCTCCAAGCCCTCTCCTCTCGCCGAACCCATAACCACAACTGCTTCCGCCGCCGTCGCTACCGCTACCCCAGAGTCGAGTGCCTTGCGGACCTCCAAGCGACGAAAGACTGTAGTCTCATACGAAGAGGATGCCGTAGAGAATGGAGAGATGGAAGATTTCTGGGCAGAGACTTCAGAGGAAATTTCCCCCCTACGCTTCATGCTAGCTGGCAGAGTCGAGATCAACGCAGAGGTGGACGAGCTGACGAAATCTCAAGAACCGCCAGTCGTATGTCAACCCTGTCCTTTCAATTTGCTTGATCCTCAGCCCACATTCTCAAGAGTCATCTTTACCATCGTTCATCTGATTTCGCTCTATAAACCAGAGTGGAGAGGAGCTGGGCCGAAGCCTGATTGAAGCCTCCAAGTTAAGATCTGCCGTTCCGGACACTTTCCCGGAGATTCCACCACCACTGATCCCGACTAAACCTCGTTCAATCAAGGAAGATACGAGCGAAGACGGTGCACCTGATACTATCCTCCGACGCTTGTTCTGCCATCCTAGTCTGTTCCACATGTTATTTGTTCTCTACTTAGGATGTTAAAACTAACAGGGTCTCTGGTATTTTTTTGATTCCATGAATTGAAACTTGACGACTTGTCGGTGTACCAGATACTGAGCAAGGACGAGTAATGTCCAAATCAGCTATGGATTATCTCACTAGCAGGACGCATGTGAAAGAACGGTCTCGTTCTTCGAAAGACACACTATTCTTCTAACCATCATTTTCTCTTCCTCTTCTCCTCTCTTCACTTCATTAATCCGGTCTTCTACACATTGTATCACATGTCGGGCACAAGACGACTCTCCTCATAAGTCGTTCACTCGGCCATCCTATGCCTTTCTCTTGAGAGAGCCTTTTCATCTTCCTTGCGCAAGTTTCTTCTTAATTTTGGTCGTTGGATCTTTTTTTTAAAGTAGCTACTCTTGTAGCCATCTCATATTGGACCTGCTGTTTGTTTCTCCTCTATCAACCCATTTGTAACTCAGATTATGAACATCAACAACATATTTCCTATCTTTTCGAACGAACCACATGTAGTACAAAATCACCAATGACCCAATAAGCAACGACAAACAGAACAAAGCAAGAACTTGGGAACCAGCACAAGACACAACAGCATGAGGAGTATAAGATGAATGAAGAAAGTAAACCACTGAAGCTAAGAAGATTTCGAATTATGATCCGTCATAGAAGTTTGTCCATTGCCTCTCCCCTCGAATCCAGATCCTTCCACTCCTTCCTCCATTCACTCATCTTTGCTCGAATTCCTTTGATGGACATGGTTGACTTTATGAAGGCCATAAATCTGTTATCATCATCAGGAACAAAGAAAGATGAGAGGAGAGAGAGCATCGTCTCGAAGCTTGCTTCAGCCGAAGTGAGTTGGTCTGGTTTACGATTTCGATTTTAGAGCGAGTTAGCGTTCATTGTGATGATAGTAAAGGTTGATCGACCTCAAATTTACCTTTGAAAGACCATAAAATTCCTAACGAAACGATGACAAGACTGTCTCTTCCTTCAAGGAAGAAGACATCCCATACTCGGAGTTGCGTATGGAACGGCAACGTAGTTGTAAACAACGTGATGTACCATTTGGTTGCGTATGACGATGTGGATACCATTTCTTTTTTCTGTTCCATATCACGAAAAAGACCAAATTAGACTTCACAGAAAAATGGTGGAATAAGAGCCAAAACGTATATGAAAACATACCAAAACGGCGAATACATCCGGCAAGAAGACCTTCATCAATTTCTCCTGAACGTAGAATGCCTCAAGCATACCTGGAAAACCAGGCATGAACACATCATGCATTCCGTAGAGATCGTGTAGCCGGATAAGATGACAGCATGTTTTCTGAGCCGCCACATGGCCCTAAAACTTCTTTTAGCTTGAACAAGCTCTTAAATCGGTCCCGACATGATCGAAGATGGACTAGGCAAGATGCTCAAGAAAGGGACGAGAACTCACATCTGCTGAATAATAACATAGAAAGTTAGCAGCAATTGAGCCCATGCCTTGGCAATACCCACAATCTGGACAATGTAACGAGAATGCGTGTAGACTATGAAACAGTGCTCGTTGACTTGATGATTCCGAAAATTAAAAGAAAAAAAGGCAAAGGGACGGAAATCGTAAGAAGATCCAAACAGCTTTAGAGTGATCAGTATATGGTTGACAAGCTCACCCCATGCCGTAACGTGTGTGGAAGAGCGTGTGACCGCTGATCGTCCGAGGGACATCTAAGTCGATTTGGACATCCAATGGAGACGGTCGATCTACGCGATCCTATAATTTAGGAAAAGAAGTAGAGAACCAACAACTTTCAGTTATAATTCATGAGCATGATGATATAGGAATTGCCAACCTTGTACATCGATACCAACTCGTCATCAGTAGCTCTTCTCCTCCCACTCGTATCCGGGTCACTAAATTGACGCATCAATGTCTCCCACACAGCCGCGCGCCATCGATCAGGAATTCCTTTATAGACCCTCCTTGACACCTGATGGAAATTCTTGCCCGAAACCATCGAGTCAGCTTGCCATACTGGAAGTGATACCTATACAACTGATTGAACATCAAGTTGATTTTACCAACTTTTGACTCCTTCCCTCTTGCCCATTCCCATACTATAGTGTTTCCTCCCTTGTCCTTTTGCTTCTTCTCCATCATTCTCTCCCACTTGCTGATGCGACGAGATTCTTTGCTCAAATCCTCTGGAGATCTTCCTATGTCAGATATCGGTTGAGGCACAGGAGGTGTGTTGCTCGGTCTTCCGCGTGGTTTGATTGTAGACATAGAGGTAGGCGGCTTCGACAAAGAGGCAGATGTTATTGAGAATATGCGTGATTCCGATCGTGTAGACAACGGCGACGAGAAGAACCCATATCTGTGAAGTTGAGAAAGAGTGAGGAAGTAAGTAAAGATTCCACGCGCGAGTCTCGTCCGAGTCTAGGAGAAGCAAGCCCAACCTATCAAGCTTGCTCCTCATAGCCACCTCCGCTGGATTCATTCCGTCGTGTTGGTTGGTTGAAAAGCAGACACTGGCTCTCCTTAGTTTGGATCGTTCTCTTGTTCTCTCCACTCCGTCCTCATACCCGTCTCCCACAACCCCTGATACTTCCAGCCTAGCGTAAGTCGAACGAACATGAAATGAATCCTCCTCTGTGAGACAAATATCATTGGACAAGAGAAAGAACGATGCCAGAATTGTACAAATGAACGAAGACAAAGACATCAGGGTGTGAAGAAGATGGAGAAAGAGGCGAGCGAGCGCATACCTTCGTCCGGGCCTCTAACACTTCCTCCGTTGGACGTCATACTTGTCGCCCGGCTTGTGTCTTTTAAAAGAGTCCTCGTCATGTTCTGAGGCATCCTTTCAGGATTATCAAAAGAATGTCCTATCGGAGCGATCTGTTCTTCAACTTCATCTTCGCAAGCCGAAGTCTGGACTATAGGAATCTCCAGGTTGAAATCTTCTTCAACTTTAGCAGGAGCAGCGGCAAGAGCAACTACGGCGTTAGCCGGGTTCAAAGGAGGGCCCAGGGAATGAGGTTCATCGACGACCGTCTTGATCGGGTTCATGACTAGAGTTGAAGAGCTTCGAGGATCCGTAGTATATTGTGATGTCTCGGATGTCGGATTGGCTCGATTATAGTAGATATCCAGGATGTCCCCGACGGTATCCACAGACCGGACGCTCTCCCTTACTTCCACAGGCGGAGGCTGGTTCGAGATCTTCCGTGCAGACCCGGACGAGGCCGAAACATGTTGAAGAGTAGCAGCCAGTACCATGTAGTGACTGACTCACAAATAACTAAATGAATTGAGAATAAAGACAAGAATAGTAGGATGATGTTATGTGGATGTTGAAGGAAAGGTAACGAGTGATTGAAACACTAGCTGAGTTGAGCGAAATCTTCTTGATTGTCATCGCCTTCTACCGATCATCAACCGATCAGCATGTCTTCTATCAGTCGATCTCATCCAATTACCAATCCTATATCTCATACGACTCTTCTCGAGGATCCTCGTTCTCTTCGTCTCTCGTTCTCACCTACCTATTCGGTTGTTGGAATCTATCGATTGTTGACCGACAATCGGTTGCAACAAGCCGTCTGGTCAAAGACTAAACACGGGACTATTAGAGGTCTACTCGTCGGTGGATTCTGGGTGTTTCTCAGTTGGCGATCCCAACGAGGATTCATCGAAAGGTTTCTGATGGGAACTAAGGTTGTGACTAGGTTTTCTGGCAAGGATACCAGTGTCCTCGGAGTGAGGGCCTCTTTCGTTCATTCTTTGCTTGTCCTGGTAGTCTTATGAGTGCTGATGTCATGTGGAACGGTCTGTTTCCAGTACAACGTTCCTCTATCACTCTATGCAACCATCTTCCTTCTATCCTCTCAATTTTGGTATAGTGCGTGTATTCTCGACTAAAAGTAAGATGTTCGTCGCGATGCTAATCAAACGCCTTGTTTGTACATTGACTGCGACTTGAGTAGTTCTTAGGTTCTTTCTCTCCAAGAACATCGGCATCGCACGAGCAAGGGCATGGTCTCAGGTGTGCAACAGATTGGCTCACAGTGTTTCTGCATATATCTTCAAGATCATCACTGATCATCTATCCGTTCATTCTGATTGATAGACGGTTGAGTCTCGTGGAAAACCCGATTCGTTCTGGGGCGAATATGTTGAGGAATGGGTGTCTCCTCCAATGGATAAGGCTGCCAAGGCTCGTAAGAAAGCCTGGTTGAGGAAATTTGCGGTCGGCTACGTAGGGGTGAGTACGAATCGTGCTATCCTCTCAGACGTTCGAGTCGACATCGCTGATTCTCGAGGCTTGCTTCCCTCTTTAGAAATTTATACTGCACAAATGCAAGTCGAACTGAACAGAATACGCGCCATGAATGGTGTCTGACCTAGCCTCTCTTCCTTTTTCTTCCTTCAGTTATTCTGTTCCCGTTGAACTTCGTTCCCTTTGTAGGAATCATCATATCCTCCGGTGTCAAAGCACTAGGAACCGCCAGGTATCTGCATGCACCCGTACGTAACAGAAAGGATCATTTCTAACCGAGATGATCTCGTATTTGCCTCCGGGAGTAGGTGGCACTGACAATCATGTCTCTTCTTCTGTTCTGTGTTTTTTTAAAAAGTATTTTGCGTCCAAGAAGATGACGCTGGAGCAACAGGAAGTGTTTGTGGAAGAACGGAAGTACGATTATTACGCATTTGGATTTACCTCAGCCTTGCTTGAATCCCTACCGTACGTAAACTACGGATTGTGTTTCCTTGGACCAAGATCATACTCTCAATCAACATACTGACCCGTTCTCTCATAGGTTCATTGGCATGTTCTTCTCCATATCGAACCGAATAGGTGCAGCCATGTAGGTGTTTTGCGTTCCTCTCTCGTTGACATACTATGCAGCATGTCCGGGGCTAACATGTCCACTTTGGCTTTTCCCATTCTTAGGTGGGCGTTCGATCTGGAGAAGCGACAAGCTGCATTCCGGTCCGGTGATCTGAAACCTCAGCCACACGACCGAACGACTTTTACTGTTGTTCCCGGTGTGGGCAGTTTGGGCCAGATCGAAATCAAGAGTGATCTAGCTAGGCAAAAGATGGATGATGAAGGAATCCCAGGTTCATTCAGTGAGATGACTGGGAAGCCAGAATGAAATATCTTTGTGCGCTTGACCGGCGAACCAACATGAAAGTGAAACCATGTCATATCATGTACTCATATCGATGAGATCTTTTTCAGTGTTTCGGTGTTTTCTTTTCTCACAGAAGGCAAGGATGAGCAAAGGGAGGCTACTAACCCAGAAAAATCCCCGGTTTCATTCCATTCCACCCCATTCCATCCGTCTTCCGACCAACGTTCAATCTGGGATCATCAAAATCAAACTCTTCTTTTGATTGAGAGAACACGCTGACACAGAAAACGTTCGAGATCTTGCCCTTGTTACCGGGTTCTGATGGACAATGAACAAAACCGATGAAATCATTTTAGCACGTTCGAGTATCGGACCGCGTGGGTCCTCTATGGATCGATATTCGTAGCCTCATTTTTTTTAAGTTCACTGACCGAAGCTGGGTGGACGTTTAGAAGTTTTGCTTCTTCTTGGCAAGATCTCTCGGAGGAGAAGGGAGAGTTGATTATCGCCTTCTCGCGATGCTCACGTCGGAGGACTCCGATAACTCATCACTTTTTGAGCCCTTCAGCATCTACCGATATATAACTCACACATATACGATATGGGTTGTCCACTGAACTGGTCGCCTTCTCTCTTGTTAACCTCTTCATCAAGCAACATCTCTCCTTTGCTTTTCCATTCATACACTAATGAGACGGTTTGCCATCATTCCGGTCACTTTGGCCGTCGTCGTGTTCCTCGTCATTCTCCCTCAAGTTGCGTCTGCTGCTCCTAGCTCGACAAATTCCAATTCAAACATCGGAGACTGGTGGAACAATTTCTGGAGTGATTGGGATTTATGGTGGTATAGATTTTGGCATGGAGGACACAACCCACCTGGATATCCCGGACCAATCTCTAGTTCGAGTTCAGTACGTTTGACTTTCTCACATATGCGCATTCTTTACAAACTAGCTGATTAGTTGAGCTTGAACACAGGCGGTCCGAACTTCTACCGTCATCTTGAGTTCCGCTTCCTCCAAGGTTTCTGTTGCTACCGTCTGTCTTGTCTTCTCGTTCTGTCCTCTAGTGTTACCCGTAAACGTCTTACTGACCTTCCTCCAACCTGTTTTTGCTCAGACTACTATCTCCGTCCCCAGCTCTAGCTCCGTCGCTTCTAGGGCCACCTCTGTCTCTAGTTCCAGTTTCGCTTTGTCCAAGACCAGTTCTGTCTTCTCGGCCTCAGCTTCGCCTTCCTCCGTCCTCGCCTCTTCCATCGCTGCTTCCTCTAGCTCTACCTCCTCCAGTGCCGCGCCGGCTGCCACTGGAGTGACTACCTGCTCTTACCAGCCGGTGTCCTCCTTCCCCCTATCATGTTCATCTGCTGCCGCAGGAGAAACTGATACATGCTGCACAACTTCTCCCGGAGGACATCTATTGTCAACTCAATTCTGGGATACTGGATCTATGAGTACCGGACCGAACAACTCTTGGACTTGTACGTTCATCTATACGTTCATCTCATGCCTTGAACTTTGTTTCTTTTAGCTAAGACCTCCATCATGATCAGTGCATGGACTTTGGCCCGATAACTGTGATGGAACATACCAGCGTGAGCTATTAACTTTGCACCTCTCAACAGCATCTATTTAATACTGATATCCTTCTGCTTCTAGAATATTGTGACACATCGCGAGAGCTTACCAACATCACCGCTGTGTTGGCACAAGCTGGTCAGACTGAGTTGTTGAAATACATGGACACTTTCTGGAAAGATGGCTCTGGAGACGACGAAACGTTCTGGGAGCATGAGGTGAGGGCACATATTTAGCCATTCATTTTCTTTTTTGCTGAGACCACATTGACTTACTGTCCATTCTTATGCTTTTGGTAACAGTACAACAAGCACGGGTGAGTAGTAGTGTCCAAATTTACCCTATTTAGTCTCATCGATAGCTCACGATGATCTTGGTTTCTGTCAAACAGAACTTGTATCTCTGGCTTCGAACCGAGATGTTTTAACAACGTACGTTCATCTATTCGACGTTATCACCTGCTTGCCTGAAGTCGTTGTGTTGAAGAAGGTTCTTTTTTTGTTTTGATGAATTTCTCCCACAGTACAAGCCTCAGCTAGACGCCGTTTACTACTTCAAGCGAGCGGTCCAGGTCAGTTTCAGTCTCTCCTTGCTCTATGATGTACACCAGATGCGAAGAATTTATAACAACACTTGGCGCTGACAATACATCCAATCTCATTGTAGGTTTTCCAAACTCTTCCCTCTTATGATTGGTTGGCAGCTGCTGGAATTGTTCCTAGTCTCGACAAGACTTACACGTTGGCAGAAATTACTAAAGTTCTCGAAACCCAGCACGGGGGTGGTGTCAACGTACAATGCACGAGCACCAATGAGTTGGATGAACTTTGGTAATCATTTCCCAATAAGTTTAATCTCCATCCTGAGGCTCAATCAGATGCTAAATTCATTTTTGAACTGATTTGGTACAGGTATCATTATGTATCTCAAGGTTCTGCCGTCGACGGAAACATGGTTCCCGCTCCTTTGGTAGGAAGCGCTTCCAGCTGCCCTGCGTGAGTACAGTCACTGCGTTGAAGATGAGGATGAAGCTAGGAGAATAGTTCTACCGGCCTGCTGACAAAAAGATTCTGTTTGCTATTTTGATGATAGTACGGGTATCAAGTACCTACCCAAGTACACGGCCATTCCTAGCACTCCTCTTCCTGGAGGAAACACTACTACCTCGGGTAAAGGATACATCTTCGCTGCTCAGAATGGAACCGTTCCTGCCACCACATGTGTCATCTCTGCAGGTTCGTTTGAATCTTTCGACTGCGAACCTGTCGTTTGTCAACACTAACATCAATTTGATCGATCTATTTCACCAGGGTCTTGGTATAAGGGTGGGACTTGCGCTACATTTACTCTCACTTCCGTCTCCGGTGGAGCTTACACTATCACCAGCTCTAAGGGACCCTGCACTGTTGATGGCAATGGCCTTTTCACCTGCGCGTCCACCGTAACTACCCCCGGGGAGTTCCTTATCAGCGTGCGTTCTCCATCTATCAAAAACTGAGCTTTTGTATGATCTTTAGCCAGTACGCTGAAACACGATCGGTTTAATTGTTCTGCAACGTAGAGCACTGATGGCTCTATCACCTTGGGAGGATCTGGTGTCTTCTCCGCCGACAAGATTCCCTCTGGAACTGACAAGGTTGACATCTACAGAGGAGCAAGCAAAGCTTTGCCCTTGACTCTGCAGTTTAAAACTCTTTAGAGCAGCTGTCTACACAGCGAACGAGAAGGATAAGTTTGACCGTTGATCAGATTTGTTTTTTTAAGGTTTGAATCATTCTTCTTAGTGTATAATGGACCTTTGGTTATGAAATTTTTGCCGATATGAAAGATTTAGCGAAAAAAGGAGAAGCAGATTGTGAATGTGCAAGGAGCAAAAGAGGGATAGCTCTTGATCCACATCTCTGTGTTGTTGGCATTGACCTTTGAACGCGATCGTGAACTTCTCTCAGTTTGATAAGCCAGTCTCCCCTCAATGCCCATATGTTTCTCCTATTTCTTCTGTCCACTTGTGGGTCATCCACTCTCGCCTATCCATCCCCACGTGGCATTCTCGATCTGCGCTAATTTGATACCCGATAGACCAGTTGGGGAACCGATTTTTGATTCTAAATATTGATTCAGTTTTCAAAGGAGCTGTCACCGACATACCTGTGCATTTACCAGCCTCGGCCATAGTTCAAACGCACCCTTTTTTCTCTCACTTTGACATACACGTTCGATAACCATCAAGGTTTAAAGCTTAGAGGACGGGTATTGATTACCGGCCACCGGCGGAGCCACTGTTTAGGATAGACCGAAACGAAAGGAGCATGGAGTGACCATCGGATGAGATTGTCGGCGGTTGATGAACACAGAGTCGTTTGAACCAGAACAGTGCAAAGCAGTCATATAAATTTCTGAAGTCTCAATACATCCATATGAATATACAACCTCTTTCCCTCTGCTTGTCTAATCTTTCGTCCAAAAAAAAAACATGACCGGATTCTCCCTCTCGCCTATCGTCATCCTTGCGCTTTACGGAATCTCTGTCGGGGCCTCATCATTGGAGTCCAGAGCCACTGGCCTCACGGTTTGTTCGAATAATTCAGGGGCTATCTATCCTCTATCATGCTCTGTCGGAACACCTTCGAACACATGCTGTATCGAGTCTCCAGGAGGTCATATTGTCCAGACTCAATTCTGGGATGCTGCTCCTTCCACTGGACCTGTAAGTAGCCCTTCGTTCTTTTTGATTTGCGCTGACATTCTCTATCTGACGCGGATCGCGCGCCGACGCTCGTATGATAATATGACTAGGTCAACTCATGGACATTACACGGTCTTTGGCCCGACAAATGTGATGGCACATTCGAACGTTCGTATTCTCTTTCTTGTCAGCATAATGACTCTTGGATAAATCGTATCAACTAAATACCGATGTTGCTTACTCCTGCGCTATCGCTATCCCTCCTGGGGCTGGGGTCTGTGTGTGAATTCAGAGAACTGCGACCCTGTCCGACAGCTTACCAACATCACAGCTGTTCTCAAGAAGGCGAAACAGACGGATCTCTTGAGTTATATGGGCATCTACTGGAAGGATTACCAGGGTGATGATGAAAGTTTCTGGGAGCACGAGGTCTGTATGCTTCATCTTCAGTATAATCTGTGACTTTATTCTGTCGATTAAAACCTTAATATGCGGGTATTTTGCGAGTGCGATAGTTCAACAAACACGGGTGGGTGTTTCTCTATTTCAATGTTTGAGCTGTTGAGCTGATCCGCGCCTACGAATGTCTCAATCAGAACGTGTCTCTCGACCTTGGAACCTAAATGCTTCAATAATGTAGGTTTCCAAAAGGGAAAATAAAACCTATTTCTCTGATCGTTTGTCAAGCTGAATTCGTGAACACATTGAGTCTAGTTTTATCCTCAACAAGACGCTATCACATTTTTTGACCGCGCTGTATCTGTAAGTCAACTTGAACCCCTTTTTCTCTTGAACAATCCGGATGGTCGAGCGTCAATTCACCAACCCAGGTGTATCTTTGATAATTCCTTGTAGTTGTTCAAGACGCTTCCGTCATACACCTGGCTCGCGGCCGCTGGAATCACGCCCAGCGCCACAAAGACATACACGCTTGCTCAGATATCGGCTGCGCTCGAGGGAAAACATGGTGGTGGGGTAACTATCAACTGTCAGGGGAAAAAGTTGAATGAGCTTTGGTAGGTTCTCTCTCTCTCTGGTACCATACTTTCTGCAAAAAGAAAGCAGGGTAGCGGAAGACTTTTATGGAACCTTAATGAAGCTATTTGATTGAACGATTCGGTTGTGATACACAGGTATCACTACGTGGTCCAGGGATCTGTCGCAGACGGGTCCTTCCAGTCCGCGCCATCCGTTGGATCTGGATCTACCTGCCCAAAGTACGTACATTTTGTCTTACTGATGCTGTCAGCGTTCTTGTTCTCTCGTTATAAGCACTCATGTCGAATTGTTTCTTTCTCTCTCTCTCTCTGGTGTTTCTGACATGCACTTGGTCGGATATGTGAAGGACGGGCATTATTTATATTCCCAAATAAGCGACCGAAATTCTCCGATTCACTCAGAACTCTGAAACAATCGAAAAGTAAGGGGTTAGGAGTATTTTCTCTCGTTTCATCTGTTCATCTTTTCCTTCCTTCTCTTGTACATTGATCGACTCTGTAGTGCGGCGCGATTTTCTTCGCCTTTTGATAAGACTGTATGATGTATCGATTTTCTAAGATGTGTACATCTGACAAAACGATGAAGAAGACAAAGTCCATCAAAAGAGAAACTGCTTATGTAGTGGGATGCAAATGATGAAGAGCAGATCGGCCAAAGGATCGAGATGATGATGATGATTACGCAATCGATACAAGTATAAAGATGTGGAACAACAGAATATATAAAGCGAAAGTGCCTAGGACGTTTATAGGTACAAGATGGGTACAACAGCCAGGCTTTTGGTACTTACCAAACCTCTTCAAGGGGCTGGTCTTAAAACTAGATAGATAGGATGTATACCAAGGGTACTGGAGATCGTTCTCTAGATAGTTACACGACATGTTCTGTGATCAAGCCTGAGAGTCCAGTACATTAGTCCAAGGGTTTCGACATCCCACAGTTGGGGGAAGTGAGGATCGTGAAGTGATGGAAAGAAAAAAAAAACTCGGGAGACAAACCTTGCAGAACTTTCCATTTCTCCTCGGTTGATTTAAATATATTGATTTTCTATGCAGTCCGACTGTGAGGTCGGTTTCTGGATGGTTTTCTCTCTTGGCAAACATGCCCCAAGACTGGTCCCTATTGGATTGGGCAATGGTATTCAGAGTAAGCTGAGTCTCTGTTTTTGTTCTTTGTTGATCATGTTGGGTGGGTAAGTCTTCTCTCTTGTGTCTCTTGGAAGCAAGATTGAAACCAGAAGAATTCTCGTCCGCCTGCTGCTGGCGTGAACGGTATGGCCGATGGAGCGCGGCCTCATCTGATGGGAAGATGGTCAGCGGAGCCAACGATTTTTCATAGACAGATCTTTTCCGAGGAAGGATTGGATCTCGGAAGTAATCTTTGAGAGGCCAAGGATGATGGTCTCCGACACCCTCGGTTATGTCGGTCAAATCTTTAAAAGTTTGTTTGGTTTGAAATGGTGCCTCAGGACCAGTGTATAGGCCGAGTGCCCCTTGGAACATTATATCCAGAGGGATCTCATCTGTTTCCGGGCAGATTTCACCTGTCCGACCGTCTTGCATGTCCAATACCAGTGGAGCCAGCGAAAGGAGCTCGGATGAATCCCGGATCGTGTTTTCCTGCAGGACGAACGAAACCGATGAGATCGGCGCAGGATACTCGTTTGGGAGCACAAAGGACGTTCCTAACGGAGACTCGATTGGGAGCGCCATATGACGTCTCCTTGGCGGATCTATCTGGGGTTCTTGAACCTTCTGCGATAAGAGGGACGGTCGAGGAGCATTTAGAAAGTCAGCATGTTTGGATTGTCGGAGTGACTGACTTGCAGGTCGCCAATCGAGAGATATCGGTTTGACGGTCCCACCCTTGGCTTTTGGGAAGGGCAGTTCAGGATGACCGAGATAAGTGGGCTTTGAGAAGGAACTTGGCAGAATCGATCGTTTAGAGACTGTTCGTTTAGATACCTGAACGGAGATTCCATGGTGGGTCTGAGCGTATGTTGAGCGAGAATCAACCTTTTGAATCGAGAAGAGCGACTCGGAGTCCTCGAAATGATGCAAAGACAACGGTATGGGTGGCATGTTGTAGTCGAAGATACACGATGTGGAATGAGTTGATAGAAAGAGAGAAAGAGGAAGAAAGAAAAACGAGAGATTTAAACACCTCGAAGGGTTGACCTTCTTTCTTTTGTAGAAGGCTTCTTAGCTTCTAGCTAGGTAAAGAAGATCTAGGTATTGGGTGGTGTATCTGATGTATTCCTGTGAGAGCTGTCTTCTTTTTTATTTATTTCAATCTTACCTCTTACTTTTTCCTTTTTCTTCTCTATCTTCTTGCTTGCTTTCTCTTCCCTTGCACTTCTGTTCGTTTCACCGACGATCAGCCAACGAGAGTTGAAAAGGACACATGAAATCCTGTCTCCGGTAGGGAAGCAAATCCAAGGCGAAAGTTCATTGACAAACAAAACATGTACGAAAGCGAGCGAGATAAAGGAGAGAATCACACATACAATAAAAAGGTGAGTATTCTGATTCCTGCCTGCGGAGAAATATCCTCAACCTATTGGCTATCTACAGAAGTATCATGTCCGCATCTTGGAGTTTATCATCATCAAACACCAGATCGACAACTTTATTTCTTATATCGGTGCCCGAAAAAGCTTCCAGTCAGTTGAAGAAACATGCCCAGAAACAGTTTCCAACAAAAGTCATCGGCTATATTCCTGTGATTGAACAATCGCCATAGGTTCATATAAACTTGGCTTGCTTCATGGATCGAGTTGTGTTGAAATCGCTATCGGTATCGACTCCCTACTGTCCGTGGATCTTCTGTGACCTTGCTTTCAATTTGCCACCTCACTCTCTTTACTTTCCGATAATCAGAAGAAAACAAAAAAAGAATTGAAAAAAAATTTAAAAATTAGAAAAAGAACGAAGACTCCTCAGAACCGGAATGAAGGCAAGCGATCTCCAAGAGAATGGAAATCCACGCGTTCAGCCGCTAAAAAAACGCGCCACGCGCCACGCGTCACGCGTCACACCTGTCTGACAGGCGACACGCGACGTTCGACACGCGACGCGTGTGTAACCATGGTAACATCACTCACTACATCCAACCATCATGGTTACCGTTCAACCCTCCTAGGCAGAAAGTTCTTCATCCACTTACTCTTCTCGCTTTCCTTCCCCTTGCCACCAAATCAACACTACTCTCTACGTCAAATCATCATACCCAGCTTGTCTCTATCCTTGGACAACAACATCAGAAGAGTATTCGTATAGGTCGCGTAATGTCTATCGCTGAAGCCAGAATGGAAATGACCTCTGGCTCTGGTTCCGGTTCTGGTTCGAGACCTTCCGGATCCCGACGAGGCAAGGGCGGTCGTCGAGGAGCCGTGAGCGGCAGAAATGTACGTTCTGCCTTCCTTCGGAGCATCATCTCGGGTGGATTGTACGCTATCCGAAAGATCTGTTGGTTGATCGTTCTTCCTTGTGTCTTCACTCCGTCTTAATTGTTTATATTATCTTGATGGCCATCCGGGTAAATCTGACACGTTATTTGAACCACTTCCAGCATGCACCGGTAAATAATTGACTTCTCCTTTCTTGACTTACTCTTCATTGCTTCTTTTACGCATATCTTCTTTAGCTCAACCACCTCGAATCCTTCCCTCCTCCTTGTACCTTGAACGGCTTCTTGCTCCCCTTCCCTTTTGTATTGCCTCGAAATCCATCCGATTTACATCATCATTGGTGACCCTCTCTTCTGCCCATTCGTATGATCCCCGTTGCTTTCCATCTACCCACAGGGCTCGCTTCCCAACAAGCCGTCAGACACAACAATGGCAGATCCCGGAGGACATAGTGTTCGAGGTAGCTCAGGAAGTCACAAAGATAAAGCACATGGTCGGTCCGATGGAGGTGGGAGAGCGGGATCGGGCAGCGGTGCCGGAAAGGGAGGCAAGGGGTCAAATAGAGCCAACCCTTTGGCAGGTGCGAAACCTAGAGTAGGAGCAGTCGAAATCCTGCGCACATGGATGACCGGAAGGTGGAACGCCGGAGCGGCCATGCTTGATCTTTCTGTGAGTCCTTTGCTTTACTTCATCATCCATACCGGCTGCCAACCGTCAGGCAGATCGCTCACATCTGTTGTCGGATTCCTGTGACCCTGAATGATCATGAAGAAAATGAGCACGGATCCTTATCTCTTGGAGCGAAGTGTGTTTCCTCCAGGACACAAGGGTACAAAATCCGCCATGGCGAAGGTCATTTGGAAGCTCGCGGCCGAATTGAAACCGCCTGTGAGTCTGTTTTTCAAGTCCAGTTCAACGTTTGGACAGAATCATCTAGAATACAAAGTATTCACTCCTCAATCGATCTTCAGGTCGTTACTGTCTCCTATGAGAGCAACGGCCTCAACAGTCTCGAATCGCTAGAATACATGGGCCAATTCTTACCTAGTGTCCGAAACCTGTCAATCAGTAAAAACCCTCTGAGAGATCTGCAGGCTGTGAAGAGCATTCTCAGTCTCAAGTCCGGATTAGACAATCTGAGAGAACTCGTCACTGTTGATACTCCCTTCCGAGATAAGGAGATAACCGCCAGAGGAGAGGAGGGGTATCGAACGTACGTCCTCATTCGTTCTTTCTTTCCATCTAGGGAGGGCCATGACTGAACCTTCTTTTCGTTCTGACGCGCGCTATCAATGTATCAATAGTCTTATGACCTCGCACTTCCCGTTCTTGCGAATGCTGGACTCCGAACCTATCTTTTCGATCACCTTTGATCTCACTGCAGAGGAAGTCCCGGTCGCGCCATCGCTTCCTCCGTCGTCCACTACTGCCTCTAATTCGCAGGACGCAGTTTCAAGACCGGTGCCGTCGTTCCCGTTAGACATCAATCAAAACTTCATCTTGGGCGACGCAGACTTTGTCAATGCTTTCCTGGCCAAGTAAGCTCGTTAGGGACTTCTCGCCAGTGTGAACTATACAACGGTGTTCTGACGCGCCTCAACCTGTTCTTGTGTTGTGGTCTCTTCAGGTTCTTTCCTTTATTCGACAACTCTCGCATATCTCTTGCGCCTGTGTATCTTCCCACTTCCACGTTTTCTCTCACGATCTCGACCAATGTGCCTCACCGGGTGAGGTATGGCACGGTGAACGATCATCTACCAAACCAAAAGTCTCTCACCTGGAAGGCATACACAGCGCACTCAAGGAATCTTATGCGGATGTCAAAGCTGGCGGATCGAATCACCAGATTACATGTCGGTGGAGACGACATTCTAAAAGCATTCGTTGGGGATAAGAGCAAGAATGGGAAGGATGTCATAGAAGGAGTGCCGTTTACGAAGCATCCGATTGATCAAGCCGATAAGTGGAGTGTGGATTCATTTCCTATAGAAAGAGAAGGGGCCACACCTCTGTTGATGGTCAATGTACACGGAGAATTCGAAGAGAGTACGTTGATCTTCTTTTGTTTTGTAGGTTCGAGGCGCAACTAACGCTCCGTTAACTGTGATGCCCCTATCTGTCCAGTGCCGTCTATGGGGATGCGATCGTTCGACCGATCTTTCATTCTCTCCCCCTCCCCTCCGGATTCTCCGTAAGCTCGACTCAAATTGCTTCCTCTCGCTACTCAACCAATACGAAGGATAGCTGACTCATCCTTTGGCTCCATCTCAACAGAGCTCAAGCAGCAGGCTGGCCTTGCGTGATCCTCTCAGATATGCTCACTGTCAGACTCTATAGTGGGTCGAAGATATTCTCAGGAGGTTCCCTTCCTGTTCAGCCGGGCACGACGCTAGTGGCTGTTCCACTAAGCGTCGGACCCGTTGCCGGAAGCGCTCCACCAACGGTTCTCGTACGTGACCGAAGCTTTAGTCTATCTTTTTGGTGTACGTCTCGCTAATTTGGACCACCACCACGTATGACTCTTGATCCTATAGACCGATGCCGAGAAAGAAATTCGAGTGACTCAATTTGCTGAAAAGTCAGGATTGACAATTCCGTTCACCGTGCAGTGCCTCGAGGGGAACGGATGGGACCTCGACAGGGCTTGGATCAACTTTATGGAACTCAAAGTCAGTTGCCTTGCGATTTGTAGTAGATACTTCAGACCGTGACGTCTGGACAGTTTATTAACCACGCTGTCTTCTTCTGTTCCAAAGGCCCAAATTCCTCCAGAGGCTTTCACTCGTCCGACGTAGTTCATACAATCCTTCCTTTTCTCGCACACAAATCTATCTTTCCTCTTTCTTCTCTGTTTATCAATTCAAAGTAGGATATGTACCAAAGACGATGGAATGTTGTTGAGAGTCTACATAGTCTTCATCGTTTGTCTTCTTCGTCGGGTTTGACTGCGCGAATGTTTAATAGAAACACGCGCCAGAGAAACTACACCAACTGAAACACGTCCAGATTCGAAGATCTCATGATCCTCATCATCACAACCATCCTATCGATCTATAAGGATGGTCGAGCCTTCCCCCAAACCCAGGAAAACTACCAAGTCTAAGAAACCAAAGCCGGAAGAACATACCTCCAGCTCTCCTTTCAATTTACCGCCGGCCGAATCTCCTGTATCGGTCAAGAACTTCCCACAGATGGAGTGGCCGTCTGTGCTGACGACCGTCTTCTTTGTCATTCTGACGGCCCAAGGCTCTAAAATTATCCTTGAGGCCTTCTATCCACTCTTTGGTTCTCGACTTGTCGATCGCCATGTCTTTACTACAGCTTTCATCGCGTGTTTTGTCTCGGAAGTCATCCCAGCGAGAGGGAAGATACATCTTGGTCTCGCAGGTCTTCTAGCGGGCGTCTTTGCTTTGGGAAGTTGGTGGGTCAGGTTTATAGGTGCTGAGAGTGGACGGCTTGGACCTGTTAGAGGCTCACTAGTTGGAATAGCTGCTTGGGGTCTTGGAACATTGATCTCTATAATTCATCTCGTAAGCACTCGTCGAATACTTGTTCAAGAATAACGCTTGTATCCAGCATGAACAAACTCTTTCGCTCTCTCTCCAACAGAAACACCTTGGAACACGGGCCCGGTCAGAGCCCGATAGAGTTTTCAGCTCTCTTCCCTTGGCACTCTATTCTTTAGTCTCTTGTGGTATTTATTTGGGACTCCAAAGTCGTAACTTCTACTCTCTTCTAGTTGGTGCGCTTGGAGTGGATGATTTGTTTGACCAGGTAATTACTTCCACCAGATTCAGCTTGAGAACCTATATGAGAAGCATACTCAAAACCATTTTTCTATTTCTGTCAAATCAGCTCAAAAGCATCTCCTTCCTGCTCTTGACTATCTTGACCTTGTCCTTCCCTCTCCGTCGCTCCACTCAATCTTTTATCATCATCTTCCTCGCGCTCACCATCTTTGCCATCCCTTTGTCCACCCCGGCCGAACTCGCTTCTTTTCCAACATTATCCAGAGTTCGGTCAAATTCTGGTTTGATCGTCGTCGGTGAGAGCATAGATGGTGATCTCACTTATAGATATCTCCGAGCAGACCACTCGCTTCTGGGCGGTCGATGGATTGGAAAGGCGGCGAGGTTCGCAGGAGAGCGAGGAATGGTAGGTGAGGGGATCGGTGTGGGCGACATTGGAGATTCGGTTTTCTCAGCGTTCGTTTTACAGGAGGCGTGAGTTTAGGATGCGCAAAACGTTTCTCGCAAAGATTGTCGACGTTTCATCCGAGAAAGCTAAAGAAAAACTCTCTCTTTCTCTCTTTCACTGACCCGCCGGATGGAAGAACAGGGTTCGATTGGTGAACCGACCTCTTCAAGCTATCTCTTCTTCGGAGAAGGAGAAAGCTTTGGTCATGTTCGCCTTGACCAATCATCATGTTCATCAGCTCAGAATCGTTTTACTCACGAATTTTTCACTTTCTTTATTTCCATACTTGAATATGATCAGAGGTCTCGGCGCAGGAATTGCCGCTAGAGCTATGATTGTGCATGGCTGTCTCACCACTGTGTGTATCCCGTTCACATTTTCGTGGCGAACCATGAGCCTTTCTGATTGTCAATTCTGGAATGGATTTTTATTGGTCGTTTGTTTTTAATTGAACAGATTGTTGAGTATGATCCAGCAGTCTATGATGCTGCTCGGACCTACTTCCATCTTCCCTCTCCGGACGCAGTCTTCATTGAAGATGCCAATACCTTTGTCCAGCGCGCGGCTGTGGTTGCCAAGAGAGATTTAGGGAAGAAAGGAGGGTATGACTATGTGTTGCATGACGTGTTTACCGGTGGAGGAATTGCTGGCGAGTTGTTCACTGTGGTAAGTTCATACATTGTCCTGTCTCATGATCTCCACACGTCTTGGCCTATACAATAAAATAATCAGGTATAAGACGAGACCCACTTAAAATTGGATTTTGGGTGATTGATAGGAGTTCTGGGCCGATTTAAAACGTATTCTTAGGCCAGATGGGTTAGTCCTTTCATTCAAGTCGGCTCACCACCATCTATAATCTGAAGACTCATATACTGCTACTCTTCTCTTTCTTCTTCTTACCGGTGGGTGTGCGCACGGAGATAGTGTTCTATCAGTCAACTTTGCAGGCGTCCAAAACTCAACATCAGCGAACCTAGTCATTTCCACTTTACTTGACGCTTTTCCTGCTTGCCGAGGATTTAGGGATGTTATGGGAGAGAGTGAGGATTCTGACGACGGTGCTCTGAAGAACATGGTTCGTCCGCTACGTTAGGAAGATGCTTTATCATCAATCATCATTCCCGTGGTTAAGTTATGGAAAATCGTGGTCTTTCAATTTTATCAGGTCATCTTTTGTACGCCGTTCACAACCCCATCTATCTCTTTCCGAGAGATCAATGTAGCGGCCGATCTCCTTCACTCCCAACTTCGTCATAAGGTGCTACCAACCTTCATGGAGCATGAAGTTGACCTCTCTGCTTATAAGTTCTCCACTGGGGAGTCTACTTCAAAAAGGCTTTTGAGGAGAGGATTTGCCAACAGAAAGTTAGATATGGTTCAACAGGACGCGGCATTGGCTACTTGGAAGGGTGGGTCATCGTTTTTATCTCCCTATCTTTTGCCGTCTTTCCTCTTTCGGGATGTTTTGGGCTTCAACTAACTCTCAAGAAATTCTGGCTTGACGGGCAGCGATGAGAGAAATTATGCCTATCGAAGTCTGGAACAACTGGTAGAAGGTCAAAAATCCGCCCCAGCTACTTCGCTTACAATGGTCGATTGACACTTCATTCTGAACGGCCTCTCGATGGTAAGATAAGAACAAATTGATATAATCTCGCAAAAAGACGAGGTGACACGAACAGAAACACGGTTGATATCCAACAAGTGAGAGGCTATCGGCAAAAGTCAAGAAGATAAAGAGAACAAAATCAACCAGGAAAGACAAAAAGATTCCCTAAAGTACATAGAAAGCACGAGCGTGTATCACGCTCTAGAGAAGAGAACGAAGAACAGAATTCAACTGGATAATATAAAACGTATATCCCAAAAGTAAGTTGAGGTAAGAATGGCTTTTTTGAGACCGATCGTCAAGCAGAAAAATGGGGCAATATACCATAAAGATAAGAACATATATAATTGAGATGTGGAACATTACTATGAAGAAGTAGATCCTAAGGACGGGGTGCCGGTTGATGGAACGGGCCCCCGAACTGAGCTTGCTCGGAAATCGCATGAACTGGGTGTTGCGAAAGAGAAGTACGAGTTACTGGCGCGGAAAATGATTGCTGCCCATAAGAAGGGTGTGCCATAGGCGGTGCAGGCCTGGTAGTTGACCAGCCAAGATACCGGAAGGCATCCGCAATGATAGGGT
This sequence comes from Phaffia australis, assembly GCA_014825575.1. Classification (NCBI taxonomy): domain Eukaryota; kingdom Fungi; phylum Basidiomycota; class Tremellomycetes; order Cystofilobasidiales; family Mrakiaceae; genus Phaffia; species Phaffia australis. The sequence continues at coordinate 24,270 of MVAH01000047.1, read as the reverse complement.
TGCGCTCCAGGAGTTTCAACAGAGACTCGTCAACAACAACTGGGCTGCCCCAAGCTGGGTTTGAAGGAGGGGCCGGCATGGACAAACTTAATGAGTTTCTGGATGGGCCAGGTGCGAGCTGCTCAGGGACCGGTGTAGAGGATGTGGACGAGTTTGATGTTGTGACAGCGCGTTCTTTCTTTGGTTTTGGAATAGAAGTCGTCGGATCCAGGACCGAGGACCAAGGAAGATCCATCAGTCTACCGCTAGTGAATGGGTGACACAAACGAGGAGACCAGAATACAAAAATCGATTTCAGTTATAAACAAAAGCAACTCGATGATGAGCAAAGACTAGAACCTACTCGACCCAATGAACAGTTACTGTCTGAGCCAGTTCTGAGGCTGCCAAGAAAGAAACCGCGTAGATATTTCCCGACTTTCCCTTCACACGAATGATTTGGCCGGGCATAAATCCCAAGATCAGCTCTCGAAGTTTAGCAGCTGCCTCTAGCTTTTTCCGCTCTCTCGTCGCCTACAACAGTCAAGGATATAACATATCAGTCAGAAAACCATCTTGCACGCACTTTCCTTACAGGGAGGACGATGATGGCAAGGCTAGCCAACAGGATAGTAGTGAGATACATACAGGATTATGAGTCGAGCACAATAGTTCAGTCCTTATCAACCGAGTCTCCACTTGATATGCAGCAACATGAGTCTCATCGGGAGGATGAACAGTCCATTCGGAAACCTCTTGTTCCCTGAGAACTGTATCCGGATGATTAAGAGCGCACGTAACATGGAATGCCCTGGGGCACTTTCCTTTTGTGCACTGAACCTTGCCACCCATTTTTTTTAAATTTGGTTTCGTGCAGGCAGCACAGTTCTAGCAAAGACCAAGCAACCCAGCGAAGAAGCACATTGTCAATCAAATGTTAAGAGGAGACTAATTTCAGCCCAAAGCCAAAATTAAATTTACCAAAGACCATCGATCTTTCGGGATGAGATCAATACCTTGGACAATCTGGGTAAAGGATTGATCACCCGAATCTGTCACATCATCGTTGGGTACATCTACGAAGTATGTCTAGGAAGGAGAGACAGTGATCAAGTCAGTAAGCACAAACTCAAATTTTAGCAGAACATATAGATTGAATGATGAGCGAACCTCTGGGATTGTGTAAGCACAAGACGTGTGCGCATACCAGATCTTCCCTTTTTCTCTCGACTTGTGAGCAATAAAGGAAGGCACACTCCCCACAGGCAGCAGATCACTCGACTCTAACGACGGACAGAGGATACACGGGTACTCCATATCTTTTGGTTTAGTCACGACTGGGACCTTCGGTGCTGAGTCTTCTTTCAGTTTAGTTCGTTTCGGCTTGGGGGCATTTTCCATCGAACTAGACTGTAAGTCAGCCTCGGTATCGTTCTCGACTTTGGTAGTAGAGTAAACAGAAGGGGGCTGTTTTCTCTTTTTGGGCAATTTGGGCTCCTCAGCTTTTCGTTTTGCCGCCTCCGCTTTCAGCCTAGCCTCTTGCGCTCTACGCTTAGTTTCTTCCTCCTTCAACCGGGCTTTATTCTCTCGAGCCAGAGCTTTCCGCCGTGTTTCCTCCTCGATAGCTGTCAAAAGCTCATGTTCGGCCAAGACAGCATCCACATCGATTTTGACACTAAAAATTCCATAGTCGTAGTTGTCAGTCTTTTTGAAGATAGAAAAGCCCGCTTGAATATCATTGTTAGACATACCTATCCGAAACACATTGACACACTTTCGCTCTCCTTCCTAGTTCAACCCAACTTTCCATCGCAAAATTGATGCTTTCTGCACAGTTGAATCCCATATTAAAACCGGCATGATATCCTTTGGGATAGGTGAAAACATATTCGTTTTGATGTTGGACAAGAACATTTGGCTGACAAGAATCCAGAGCGAGCCGACTAGGAGACGCAGTGAAGGATTTATGACGAAGGAATTGGTCGCAACCGTTGTGATCGCTGGGAAAGTAACCTTGTTGTAGAAGTTAACGTGTTTCACCAAAGGTCAGGGTTGGGCCTAGACTATGACTCCCATTGATCACGAGGATGAAGAACTCACCTTTCATCACTCTTTCGAACGCCTCGGCTCGTGCTTGCGGAATAGCATACCAACATTTGGGAGAACCGAAATGGACTACGAGAACCACGAATAACGAGTGTTCATGAGTTTGCGCCTTGATGAGATTAATCGGGAGTGATATATAGAGAAGAGTTTGAGACATACGATAGTTTACACTATAGAGATCCATATCCTCGACGTGCCAAGCGAACGATGCCCTCCACATCCCCCAGTAGAGGTACTGACATGACAAAGTCATGTAGAAAATCAAGCCCGTGAATAAAGATTGACTCGTTCAAAGAAAGGAAAATAAAACAATGAAGACTTACGGGTGTATTTACACCAGGCAGCTGTTTCTTCAATTTCAACCGATTCAATAAATTGGGCAAGTGTGCCACGTTCCATTCCTTGGTCTCGTCCGTGAATAACGAACCTGCATCAACAAATTGGAGAAAGGCGCGTCAACATGCCTCCGTCCATCGAGGACCACCGATCTCTCAACCTGACAGAAGGAAAAGGGCGCGCTGAACTCACCTTTCAAATCAGCTCCGTACCAAGCTGAATCTCCCAAACCAAGCCCTCTCCAGAACTTCCGTTCGATCTCCTTACAAATCTCCGGTGTGAAGTCTTCTTGCTTACTATCTCCTGGCAACCATGGTTGGTCATCCAGCAAAGTTTCATAGAACGGGTCGACTTCTATAGGCTCGTGATTCGTACTTGATCCTTGCTCTTTTTGCGAAACCAACTCAGCAACAGCAGTCATAGGCTCTGGGTTCACCGGGGTGGTCTCTGGCTCTATGGATGCGGGTATTGACGGTTGCATTGTTGTCGATATAGAGTTTGAAGTGGAGGGAGTTGAACTCTGTGCAGTTGACATAGATATCAGCGTAGAATTTGAATCGAGTCGAGCTTCACCTTCTTCTCTTTGAGTAAGCGTTGCCGATCCTAAATGCTCATTCACAGGTAACGGCACAGGTACAGGAAAATTCTCCATTGTCGCTTTGTCTGTTGAGAGTTTTGGGGAAGGATCCACAGGTTGCTTGGGGCGTCTACGCTTCATGACACTGGTCGTCGGTCGTTCGCTTCGATCAGTCTCCTTAAGAAGTGGTGTGCTGTACAAAACGGGTCGTGTAGGATTAACTTTGATGAGTACAGTGGATTCTCCCGTCAGAAGAAATCCGAATGATGATGTGACGAACGCAAAATTAGGTAGCGCGCATTTCTCATACCACTCTTTGACAGACAAAGGTTTCTTCCGTTCCACACTATTGAAGACATATCAGGGATTAGTCACATAGTATAGAAGTTACAAAGTCGATGTACCACAACAAAAGTTGTACTAACTTTTGAACCCTGAACAACCCTGCTCTTCCTTTCATGTGCTGTTGAATTGGACTTTTAATCTTGACTCTGGCTAGAGCTTCTGGTGGAATGGTAGGGAGTTTGTCGATCCTGAGTAAGAAGATCACAGGAAAAGGCAAAAGCACATAGAGGTTGAGTAAAAGTGTCTGATGTTTTATGTGTGAATTGGAATATACACACCATTTTTTGGGCGGTATCACTTTCACGATACCTGATCTTCGGCCCCAATGATCAACCTTATCCATATATGCCTATCAATTCGAACAGAAATATGGTATCAGATTAGCCGCCGAGTCAGTGTTATTCTAAACATCGTCGTGCTTACCTCAAAATCGGCAAACTCCTACAGACAGAGAAGATCCAGATTAAGAATTCTCAAGTTAGTCAGTACTTCAACCTGACAACACCTAACATAGAGCTAGAAAGATGAGAACTTACCTCCATATCAGGCTCAAAAACTGGGATTCCTCTTTTGGCCTCTTCGTCGTCCTCAGGGCTCATGTATCTCCGATGAACACCCTGCGAATCTACAAAGGTATCCCAGTCGCAACCCGGTATGTTATCGAAGTAGTCGCGGTCAACTGAGTGATCTGACGGATAAAAATATGACGGTTGTACAAAGGACGATCGTTTGGTCTTCATACGAGGTGGAGGTAGTGGAGAAGCGGCGGTAGGGATATATGTCGAGGATGAGGGTTCTGGTGACGACACTAGTTTTTCAGAAGAAGCTGGCGAAGATGTGGATGATGATGATGAAAGTTCCGGCTGTACGAGAATTTGAGACATAGACAGACGATGTGGTGAGCGACTCGCAAGCAGATGATGATGATGATGATGATGATGGAGACTCCAATGAGTCTGGATGCCCATCCACCTCGTTTCCACTAGGTATACACCCCAACAAGCTTCTACACGGATACTATATGCTTGTTGAAATAACAGAGTGAGACAGATAAGAGCAGACAGAGACTTACCAGCTCATCTTGATGATGCCCTTGTGGGATTCTTGAATCATCGGCCTTGATCTGAGTAGCCGAAGGAATGAAAAGAGGTGTGGATATGATAGTGGGTGATTGAATGGTGATCCCACGATCATTGTCGATGATCTTGGATCGTTCTTCCACAGAGACGACAGGCTCAGTCACAGAAGACATCCTGAGCTCACAATATCGCTATGCTGAATGAAACAGGATCCAACAAACGATCACAAGAACTCGTCAGTGGAAGTTATGGACAGAAGAAGAGGTGGGATGCTAATGGCAAGCGAAGGTCCGTCGGCTCGGCCGGTTAAACCATGGTTACGAAAGATATGTGCCTGCGTAACTATGGTGTAACTTGTTACGGTAGTTTAGGATCGAGTTATTTCTTTGGTATAGATCGATCATTCTCGACTGTACTATCAGAAGATTCATGTTCATTCATAATAGTTGTGCAACCCATCTCACTGCTGCTGACATTCAGCTGGCATCCCTCCGTCGTCATCCGAGTCGTCGTAGTAATCCTGCTGTAAAAGTCGTCCGGTACATGTCTCCAGCGTCAGTATCTCACGCGCGCTCACTTAGGGTTGGTTATATATCAAATGATTTGGTACAAACCTGATCTTCTTCCTCCTCGTAGTATTGGGACTGTTGCGGTCTTGGCTCTCGAGGTTGCTATGAACAAAAGTTCACCCCCAAATTATGATTTCAACAGCATGTGCATACTCAGTCAACAGGCCCGGTAAGAACATCTTTGAAGAGAGGTTTGACTCGCAGACTCACCGGTGGGTTGTCGTCAAGCTTCAGAGTCACGTCATCCACAATCTCAGGCTTGGGTACTACGTTTTGACGTTTGGAAGGCAAGAGTTTGGCAAGGGCCTAAATTTGATACAAACGTGAGCGAAGAAATAAGTGGTGAGAACGTCTTGAAAACGAGAGTTTAATGACAAAGATTCATAGCACGCACCTCCAAATCCACGTTCTTCGCCCAATCCTCATCGATCTTCTCCAACTCGAACTTCAACCAGAGATCTCCTCTTCTCTCTGAACGTTCGATTGGCATGCCTTCTCCTTCGACCTTGAAACTATCACCGTTGTTGATCACCCGGCCAGGAGGTACCGTCACAGAGATTCCTCGGCCATCGAGGTGATGGAAAACCACTCGAGAGAACCCGGTCAGTGCTTCCGATAGTGTAACCGAGATCTTCGAGAAGATTTGTTTGCAAAGAGAGTATGATAGAGAGCCGACTTTCAGTTCAAAGACATGCAACACATCTAGAAACGATATACTGACTGTTGCCATAAGATCATACTCTGAGGACTGCTTCAAGGTTTGATGAGGTTGAAGCTTCAAAACAAAGACCACATCTCCTGTTGGTGCACCCGGCTACATGGAGGGAAACGAAAATGTGATTGATTGATTATTTCGGATTGGCCGTTGATCATTAAAACACGATGATCAGTAAGCAATGTCAAACTTGAATGGACAGAGCGAAGAAAGACAAAAAGAGAATACAGACGTATTGATCGCCATGTTCCCTCAAAGTGACTCGCTGGCCGTCAATCATTCCCTTCTCGATGTGCCATGTTGTCTTCTTCTTCTCCTTCGTTGTCTTTTCTCCCTTGCATTTTCTGCACCTGAATTAATTAGAAGTCAGGAAAAGAAGAGGGTGAAAAGGCAATTACAGCACATCATGAGCGTCAGACACAAAAGTGATTGACGGGAGACCCGAAAGAACGTGTTCATATGTGTTTGTAAACTTACTGGTCGACATCTCGGATCTTTGTTCCTTGTCCGTCACAAACCGGGCAAAGCGCCTGCGATTGAGCCATCAATCCACCAGAGAGCTGTTCGAAAGCGCCAGATGAATGGAGGTGAAATTCAGCTCTAGGAAGAAAAACGGGACGCTGAATGAAAGCTGGGCATAACCAAGAAACTCACAAGTCGGTTGACCATAATTTTACCCTATTTACAACAAAATATTGTAAAGAATCAGATATGCGCGATCATCTGGTCAGAACCCAAGCTTGAATGATGTGGCGTACCTTTCCGCTACATTTCACACACGTCTTTGAACGAGCCCCTTTCTTTCCCCCAGTACTATTGTCAACCAAGAAAAAGAATGAATGATGAGGAGAGGTTATGCGTAAACAGGAGAGTAAAAGAAGACATACCCAGAACAAGTTCCACAAATACCTTGTCGCTCTGTAGAGGGTTTACGAATAAGAAAGCAGAGAGAAGCGAAGGACATGTTGGTCAAATTCTACTAAGGAACCTAACACTCTCTAACCCGATTAGCACTTAGGGAGATCATACCTAAGCTCATAGTGACAGTCTTTCCGTTGTAAAGATCTTCCAAGGTAACATCATACACGATCACCGTGTTCTTGCCCTTCTTGGGAGCCGGTTTTGACCTGGTGCGCGAGTGGTAGTGGCCAGCACCTGATCTACCTGCTCCAAACATGGATTCGAACAAGTCTTCAGCCGATGGACCTGTTTAAGCAACGTCGGAAGAAGGCAATTCAGAGCATAGGAAAATCTCGATAGTAAGCGATACGAAATGACTTGACAGAAGACAAGAAGAGAGAACTGACCATAAGCGCCTCCTCCTCCACCACCACCACCACCTCCGCCTCGGCGGTCGTTGAAACTAGGTCCGTAGTTGTCATATGCCGCCCGATCTTGTGGGTCTGAAAGGGTTTGGTAGCTGTATTTGGGGCCCAATGAGCGATGTAAGTGATCGAGGTTAACTGCTACGAGCGAGTTATGACTGCCACGCACGCATGTTGAATCTCTTGAAATTTAGCTTGGGCTCCTTCAGGATTATCTGTGGGTATAAACACAGGTTCAAGATTAGTGAGGAATGAGTTTGTTGATTAGATCCTGAGTTTCGTCTTGCCTAAATTTTTATCGGGATGATGTTGAAGAGACTGTATTCAGATAGTAGCGGATCAACCTCGGTTCAGCGTGGTAAACACAATTGACACTCGAACGTGAAAGTTGACGACTCGCCTTTGTTCGATAAGCCTTCTTGAGTTCAGTCTCAGTACAAGAAGGGTCGACACCAAGAAGGTCATCTGAAATAGGAATGTCGAAAGACCAAGTACGAAGTAAGTCAGTGTGCAACAAGGAATTATACAGGAAAGACCAACGAGGAGGAAGCCATTCTTACAGAATGCTGTATCGGCCACCACTGCGTTTATAGATCAGGACAGCGAAAGGGAAGAAAAGAGAACAGGTAAACGTTTGACTGTCAGGAAAAACACATAACAATTGTCGCTTTTAGACAAAAGGTCAACATACTGTTGCGATGTCTACTATAGATTTAATGTAAAGGGCTGAGTGGGGTTGGACGGAGACAGACAAAGCAAGCAGGATGAGCCGATGGGTCAGTGCTGACGGAATTTCTGGTGGGTCACGTGCAGAATAGATTTCGATTCTAACGGCTTCAAGCCGGCTACCAAACTTGACCGCGTTGACTGACCAAGTCTTCGATCGCACTCTCATCCTCTCTTTCTCAATCGATGTCAAGGCCTAATAATTCTGGCCGAGAGAACGCTGCTTTCCGAAGAGGTCTGTCTTACGTTGCTCCCAAGACACCATCCTTTCTGGCCGCTTTCCAGGCCCAACTTCAAGGCGGACCACCTCCGGGCTCGACTTCGGAATATGAATACTCGTCATCCAGATCTGCTCTAGAGCTGGGCGAAGGAGATCAACGGGCTGCCCTTCCCGAAAGAGGAGCTAGGCAGACAAGTGAGGAGAGAGAAGAAGAAGAAAGACGGAGAGAGTTGGAAGGCGACGAGCTGGGCTGGGGAGAGGGAGGGGATGATGCACCTCAAGTGGTTGTCCTTAAGGAGGGTAAACATCTATCGAGAGAGGAGATTGAGGATGAAAGACGAATAGGTTCGCTCAACGTTTCTCTCTGTTGAAAACTTGTCTCTATCTTTGCCATGTTTGGAGTGATCTGATGTGCTACATGTTCTGATCATTTTCTTGTCTTGCGTTCGACCTGCGCTTGATTTTCCGGATGATTAGCCAAGGGGTTACCTCCGATCCACAAGGCCCCATCCATGGTCAGTGAACCATCCAAGACAAGCGCGTCAAATGTGGTGCCCAAAAACTCCAACAGCTCGAAAACAACATCTTCAAACCTTCTGGCGCCAAAAACAAATAAGCGGAAGGCGACGGCGGTCGGTCAGGATGCAGAGAACGGAAAACGTGTGGACGAGAGTGCAGAGGGGAGTAAGAAGAAGAAGGAGAAAAAAGTCAAGGAGAAGAAAGGACTCTTGAGCTTCGATGAAGAAGGTTGACGGGCGTTCTGGGAAGATATCATATAGAGCAGATCTCGTAGAGCGAGTCTTTCTTTAGAGTTTGAATGGTGTATATCATGTATTCTGTACGTTGTACTTTGTTATGAATTACGATCTGAGGAGATTGAGATTGAAAAAAGAGGTGGTTCTCTGTTGCTTGTATCAGATGTCTGCGAGCGCGCAACGGTCGTGATCTACATCTGTGGATGAATGGTGTCAGCGAATGCGATGAGGGCACGGAGACTCAGGGCACAAAGACTCAGGGCACGAAGACTGAGAAACAAAAGGATTCAGGCACCAAGGCGCACAGGCACACAGGCACAGAATAGCACAAACAAGCCCTGACTTACATAAGCAGATGTATCTTTCGGAAGTAACCGGTAGCGGGGTTCCGTGTATAGGTTGGGTCCCATTTGAAATGATCACCCAGGCGCACATCCGGCCCTAAAGAAATGACCTTTGGTGCCTGAGCTGGCGGGTCTTTTTTTTCGCCTCGCCTTCTCTTCCTCTTTTTCTCTTCGACCACACATCCTCTTTTGTGAGTACCGACTGATTATCTTTGTCGTTCTAGACGTTGTTTACCATACGGTATTCCCATCATGGACATCTATCTGTTGATGAAATATGAAGATTATTGCTTGAGAAGCGACAGAGAAGACTGATCGTGGCCTTATCGTGCTTTCTTTTACCCTCTTGTGCTCCCATCTCGGGGTTTTTTTTTCTCTGTTCATTTTTTCCTTCTTTTTACTTCTACTCCATCAGCCTTTTTTTTATTTTTTCAAGATGGCCACTAAGAAAGCTAAGACGCCCCAGGAGTTCGCCACTGATTTCCTTATGGGAGGAGTGTCTGCCGTAAGTAATATCTTGTTTTTCCTATTCTTTTTCCTTTAATTAAAGCACTCATCCCTCGATATTCTTTTTTTTTCCTACGATCGAACAGGCCGTCTCCAAGACTGCTGCCGCCCCCATTGAGCGAATCAAGCTCCTCATCCAGAACCAGGATGAGATGTAAGTTTTCGCAATCCTATCTCATCCTTCGCAACTTTTTTTTTTCAAGATTCTTATCAACAATCTCTACACAACAACAGGATCAAGCAGGGTCGACTTGCCTCCAAGTACAACGGTCTTGGAGATTGCTTCAGGCGAACTTACGCCGATGAGGGTCTTGCCGCTTTCTGGCGAGGAAACACCGCCAACGTTATCCGATACTTCCCTACCCAGGCTCTCAACTTCGCCTTCAAGGACTACTTCAAGTCCTTGTTCGGATTCAAGCAGTCTGAGGGTTACTGGAAGTGGTTCGCCGGAAGTGAGTCGATAGTGGTTCCTATCTCTGTGGCGTAAATGCAGTGTGCTGATTGAATTCTCCCGTCTCATCTCTTCTTCCAGACTTGGCTTCCGGTGGAGCCGCCGGAGCCTCTTCCCTCCTTTTCGTCTACTCCCTCGACTACGCTCGAACCCGACTTGCCAACGACAACAAGTCTGCCGGTAAGGGTGGATCCCGACAGTTCAATGGTCTTGTTGATGTCTACAAGAAGACCCTTGCCTCTGACGGTATCGCCGGTCTCTACCGAGGATTCGTTCCCTCCGTTGTCGGAATCGTTGTCTACCGAGGTCTCTACTTCGGAGGATACGACTCCCTTAAGCCTGTCGTCCTCGTTGGTCCCCTTGAGGGTAACTTCTTGGCCTCCTTCCTTCTCGGTTGGGGAGTCACCACTGGAGCCGGTCTTGCTTCTTACCCCCTTGACACTATCCGACGACGAATGATGATGACCTCTGGATCTACTACCCACTACAAGTCCATGATTGATGCCGGATCCCAGATTGGTGAGTTCAGATGATATGGTCGATCTTTAAAGATGTTCTGTCACTGACTGTCTATCTTTTCAATTATCAGTCGCCGCTGAGGGTGTCAAGTCCCTCTTCAAGGGAGCTGGAGCCAACATTCTTCGAGGAGTTGCCGGAGCCGGAGTCTTGTCCCTCTACGACAAGATGCAGGAGGTTATGTTCGGAAAGGTCTACTCCGGAGGAGCATAAATACGTTCTTTGATCTAAGTTTATGTTCAATCTTGATATCTTTTCATTTTCTTTATCCCTGTTCCCCATTCTTCATCTCTTCCTTTTCAACTGTCTCTCTTGTTCCGGTCTTTGGTCCCCGATCGATTAGCTTGTGTTTCGTTGTGGATGTTATGGAGTCTTATTCTGCTGTTTGTCACGATTCGCTTGTGAAACCTCTACCGGCTGGTACACCTGTTTAAGACATTATCGAAGGACACGTGCCTGAAGTGTATGTGTGATCGGTTGCATCAAGACAAGACATCGCGATGAGCTGAACTTCGATATGGATCTTGGTCGGGTGTTTAGAGCGATGTAAGTAGATTTCTAACACTCAGTACTTTACAGCTTTCCGTCGGGCTAGAAACGAAGTGCCAAGGGGGGGGGGGGGTTCAGAGCGACGCGATCAACCATACATTAAACCAAACAGAGAGGCGTAGTGTTCACTGTTAACGGAGTTTATGCGATTTGAGGAAGGGGAAGAGCAAAAGAAGAAAAACTAGGATATGAAAGATCGAAGGGGAAAAAAAAAAAGGCCCGGATAGATAAAGAAGAAAGAGGTCAACACTAGCGAAAGAGAAGGTATAGAGAAGGATCTCCCTTTCTTTGCTTTTATAGAAGGGAATAAGAAGAAAAAGGTCGTAGGACATTATATTATCGTCGATCGGGCCCTCCTCGGGTTGCATTATAAGTTCTGTCGGGCTCGCCATTTCCACCGTTCCTATCATCAAGCCCATTTCGGCTTCCGCTAGCATGTGTGCTTCCGTTTCCATTTCCGTCTCCGTTTCTGTTTCCGGGATGTGTTGGATACGGAGATGCATGCGAGAGAGGACGCTGGGTTGGAGGGTAGTGTCCTCCTCCCCCGCCTTTGCCAGGGCTTATCACGTTCGCCGCCAGTTCTGGATAGAACCATGGTCTGGCAGTCGTCGTCAATCGACCGTAGTGATAAGATGGGTGACCGCTTCCACTCGGACTTGAACCCGAGTTCGGTTCAAGACGAGACTTGTTCGAACCCGCTATCAAAGTGTTCATATTTGGCTGTGAACGAGAAGGATCGCCCCCACCTGCTCCTCTTGACTCATCCAACGGTGACGAATATGGAAGTGGTCGTCTGGAGTGAGGTCGTTCATCAGAGACGACATGTGAATTCAGCCGAGGACCGTTGGGCAGTCTAGCATCCACCAACGGGATTGTGGGAGAACTCGATGAGGATGATAACTTGACCGCAGACCTGGAGGGATGGGCTAAGGGAAGATGATTTGGTCGAGGAGGATAGTATCGTGACTGAATAGATGGTCGACCAGATGTTATAAGAGGAGGAGGGGCTGGGCGAGGATGATGTGGTCGTTCAGATGACGATGATGATGATGATGATGATGTTGGAGCAGCTGAATTGGGAGGACGAGACACAGGAGGAGGAGGGTGGTGGTGGTGGTGAGAATTGAATGAAGGAGAATGAGGAGGATGGTCTGCTGGAGATATCAGATGGGCTATTGGTACAGAAGCAACGGTAGACGCCGGCGGGGCGGGAACCGGAGAAAGAGCACAATGAGAGGAAGAAGGGCGGGACAGAGGCTGTTCCAAAGGATGCTGATAGACCGGTGACGGATAATCGTTATTTGGTTCAGGAACTCGAGCCTGTAGATCTAGATGTGCGTGGGCACTATTTGAGTTCAGAGTTAAATTCTATACACGTTGATTGAGAAAAAAAAATAAAAATGAACAAGAGAGTGTACCTTCGGAAAATTCGTTTCCATCTACTCGTGTCCGTTTATCAGGCGGCTGTATCGGTTCTTCCGAATCAGGAGCATTTCGCTTCAAGGAGGGTCCCAGGGATGATAGCTCGGTGCTGTCTTGGGTTTTGACCATCGGGTATGACGCTGATGGGGGTGAGCCCAGCCGCTGCAGGAGTGGCAACGGTGCAGACACGGGTGGGGGAGGCGTATATGATTGTGTATGTTGGTCGTCATCTTCATCGTCCGAGTCCAGCGTCAAGTCTATCGGCTCTGAGTTGCTTGTGGATGCATGGATAGGCGCCGAATATACAGGATTGATCGAAGCAGGTTGGGGCGCTATTGTAGGGGGTGCGGTAATCGATCTGTCTTTCGAACGGGTCGCATCATGTTCATCATCCTCATCATCGCTGCTCAACAGATATATCTCGGCCTCTTTTGCCTTGTCCTCCGAAGGCATAGGCGTCGACTGGTGAGAGGGAGGTGCATCCGAGGGTGCTTTGACGGGATTGGCCTCTAGCCACGAAGGTGTACCGTACTTTCGGTCGGCCGTATGCCAGGCTGCGTCAGGCTCGATGATGACTTCATCTACGTCTGAATCACACGCCTTAAGGATGGAATCGGTGTAACTGTGATGACCAAGAGGGAAAAGCATTTCATCGTCAGCGGGTACGTAAGTTTGAATAGCTCTAGAGTGCTGATTTGAGGAGGTGCTGCCACTCACTCATCGATGAACATGGAATCTAACGTCAATCCTTTTTCGCACACCGGACAACTCCACAGTGGAGTTTGCTCATTGATCTGCAGCCAACTCGAGGCCTCAAAACACTGGATATGATCACACATCTCTGAGCGTATCGGTGTTGTCATACGCACGTACGAAAGCTTAAGGGAAAGGTTGAAAACATGACGAGTGTTAGAGAAATTCTGTGCATTTAAAATTAAATTTGAAAAAAAAAAAAAAAACATCAACTTGATCACATACAGGACACTTCAAGCTCAGACCCGAGGCTCCCATCTGAATCTCTGCGTCGTCGCTCATGTGTCGGACTTTTTTTTATTAAAATAAAGCCGGAGCAGGAACATTGTTAGTCGAGGAACTTACAGAGCAGACACAAGATCTGGTGAACTCACTGAAGTCTTCGACCTTCTCAACAGGTCGTCGGGGACCTTTCTGGACAGTGTGAAGCAGCGTGTCTGACGTGATGGTCTCGACTAGGCAGGCCTGCATGTAGTATCGGGGCTAGCATGAACAAGACAACTCATGAAGGATCAGACACAGACGTAAAAGAAGGATGACCCCAACAAGAAAAGAGTAAACGATCGATGAGCGCACTTTGGATGCAGGTCCATTCGGGTTGATATGTATGAGTTCCAGCCGATTTGAGGATCCCATCCTCAACAAGGGATGCACCGCCGTCTTTCCTTTTATCAGATCTGCTGGCGGACAGGATCCTGGTTTTTTTTTAAGACCTTTGAGACTGGCGTTGATGAGTTCATAATTCACTCGAACTTCGCAGGTCAACGGGAATTCTACAGGAAGGCCCTGTGAGGCGGCAGCCGTTTGCCCGTAAGAGGGCGAGTAATGAGTGCTCGAGGTACAGAACAGTCGAATCGAGTATTGAGGCGAGCTGCTGGGGTTGGCACTTTTGAATGAATCCAGATGAGAGGCAGAGAAGATCAATGACCTATGATTATGACGCGAGATCAAAGACTGATGTTTTCGTCAAGGATGACAGTTGACCTACGTGGAAGATTCTATTTTCAATCTGATGTCGTCGGGAACCATAAAGTTGGCGGTTGCAGCTACCCGATCTGTCGAGCTTTGTGACTCTGGTTAGAAACAGGTCGAGGCAAATCAGATACATGCATCCGAGATGTGGGTTACGCGGGATATGTCGGCCGACCTACCTTTGACCAGGATCATATCTGTGAGAGGTGTTGATACGGTGAAAAGAGGCGAGTTTTTCCATTTGTATGGTTCTGCCAGTTTGTTCAAAAGAAAAAGAAAAGAAAAAGATTCGATCAGCCAAGACGTAATGGATAGCTCGATCTATATTGGAAGTGAAAGAAGATAGTGACCACTGACTTTTCAGTGGAGGAGCAGGTGTCGAGGGAGCAGCGCGATTAGCTGTCCAGCTGTTAGAATGTGTCATTGCGGACGCGCCAGAAACTGCATGAGGATGATGAGAGTCCTGAGATGGAACCGGATACTGCTGAATTGGCTTGTATTGAGAAGGATTGTTCCAACCTGTCAACGTTTCGAAGGTCAGTCAAGGATACGGACTGACAGACGATACTATGTCAGAACTTACGAGCTGGAACATAAGCCCTTGCTATTTCTTTGAACCGAATGTACGACGCAATATCGTTTCGATCTCTGACGCCTCGGAGATATGTCTGTAGCCTGGAGAGAAGACAGGGAGATGAGAAGAGGAAAGTAGTGAAGGCATGTTCAATCTCTGGAGTCTGACGGAGGAAGCACCAGAGAGACACCTCTCGGTCCAGCACAAGCTTGTCCCAGCCCCTGTGAGCTAGAGTATACTCGGACTGGATGGGAGTGTATGTTTCCTCTCTGGCTATCACCATAAACATGGTCGGTAACTTTGATCTAGGAACACAAAGACTTACCTGGTAACTAATTCTGCCTTCAAAGCCTGGGTCGCTTTCAAGTTGAGATTCATCGTAGAGTTGAGCTGCTTGATGAGTGACATCTTGTTGGCGACTGTGATATTATTTATCATCGAGAGAGTGGCCTGAGGGTTAGATCCGATGTCCAGATCGGAGAGTGTGAGCAGATCAAGAGAAGGACAAGATACACATGATCAGAACGCGTAGAATGCCTGCTGCCTGTCGAGACATTCCGTCTTGTCCTCTGCCGAAAGAACGAGCTCGACTCACATTGAAGTCGTCCCACCGGAGATCGACATTGGCAATTGGTGGTGGTGGCTGTAAGTTCGGAGGAGTTGTCTGGCTGTAAGGATTACTCGGACGTTCCCACGGTGGAACGTATCCTCCATGGTAAGACATGATTCGATCTGTATGACGTTGAACCTGATGAGCCAGGTCTTTGCGAGTGCGAGTGCGAGTGTGAATGTGAGCGTGAGTGAATAGCGAGCGTTCAGGCTTGAGGAAGAGAAAAGAAGGCGACCAGAGAAAGAAAAAAAGTATTAGAGAATTTTTCTAATGAAGACTACAAAAAAGTTGTAGTCTTTTTTTCTTTTCTTTTTCAATCATTTCAGCCAACACATCATCTGTTGAGATCCAACATCGTCTACCTTCTTTGTGCAACATCTGTTTGTAGACATTCTAAAGGCGTACATTCTAAAGGCATACATTCCAAAGGCACACTTTCCAAAGGGATATATAACTATCGGGAGAATGTTTGGATCAGAACTGAAAAAGATAAGAAAACTTGGGGTCAGAGGTGTAAGTGATCTCGTCTCATCTGGCTGTCGTACATTAAGCATCGGACAGCTCATCGTTCACTCGTCGTCTCCAAACATAGTGCTTGACCCAAGCACTCAATCTCGCCTCTGTCGCCGCTACTGGTATGTCCAGTGCTAGCCTTCTGTTTCCGTAGACTTAACAATCTAGCTCTGACAATCGTTCACGCACAACTCCGAACAGGTCTTATGATGTACAAAGGGTTGTCGTTGTTGACAGACTCGGAATCACCCGTCGTCGTCGTGCTCTCGTGAGTGTCACTCACAAGACTCGTTGACAAAGGAGATCCTTGTTGAGTTTTGTACTAAGCTTGCCCGCTCTCTATCTGCAGAGGATCTATGGAGCCAGCATTCTACCGTGGGGACGTCCTCTTCTTGACTAGTCCAGCCAAGTACGAGATCGGAGATGTGCGTCCATGATCAGACTTCTTTCCCGAGAGGAAGAGAGATCTTGCCGAGCTGATTTTCGGATCTTTGAACTTCCATATGTCCATCTAGATCACTGTGTACAACATTCCGGGAGAGGATATCCCAATCGTTCATCGAGTGATCGAATCTCATGACATGTATGTTGATTCTTGACATCCTGCCTCTAGTTTCTCAGAAGTAAAGCTCAGCACGTCTCCGCCCTTGCTTTCACTGTTTCCGTCTCTAGGCCCAACGACCAAATGCTACTGACCAAAGGTGATAACAACGATAGAGATGACATCGGTCTATACAGAGGCTCTCTATGGCTGAAAAAGAGCAATATCTTAGGGAAGGTCTCTGGGTAGGTCTTCAGGTTTTCCCTGTGCCTTCTCAGTCCTGTTGAACGATCAGCACTCATGCGCGCCTCATGTTCTTTGGTCGTTCAGATTCTTGCCATACGTCGGTGAGTACAAACCGAGTTTCCTTACTTCATGGTACCCATGGTATCATCTGATGGGGTTTCTTCTTCTCTGTTTCATCCGATTGCGCTGGACTACCGTCGTGATCGGTCCAGGTTACGGAACAATTTGTGAGCTAGTCGCGTTTGTTTGTTCATAAATTGAACCCCATACTGATAGCCAATTTGTTCTCCTCTCGGCTAGTGCGTACGTACGAGAGCTACAAACTTTTATTCAGACGTTTCGGTTGTCTTGTAAACCGGTTTTCTGACCTTTCTAACGTTTTTCTGTCTTTTGACGTATAGTGGTAAGTCGTTTGCTTCTCCTCTTCGATAGCCCATTCTTCACGCTCAGACATGTTCTGATCAGACGCACTGCTGTTCTTTCTTTCTTCTATTTGTTTGATGTGTTTTCTCCCCAGAACGATTATCCTCAGCTCAAATTCGGTTCGTCAGTTTGCAAAGTCTTGAACAAGATGGAGCATCAAATCCCTGCTCACTCTCTCCTCTCTCTTTCTCTCTCTCCTTTATCTATCCCGTTGATGACACTCGATTGAATTCGCAAATACCTCAGCTCTACTAGGCTGTGTAGGTCTGATGAGCTTGGTAACAGGAGAATGATAGCGTGTTCTGTCTCTTTCTCTGCTGTGTCTTGTAGTGCATCCCAAACCGGATGGAATAGATCTCTTAACTCGGTACGAATAAGATGGGATATCATGTTTGGACAACCAAAATGCAAAGGGCTAAACATGTTTTGACAGGAAGAGAACGTCAGGAGGAAAGAGATAATCAAGACATCTTGACATTGGAAAAGTCCATCTCGGGGTGCATCTTCTTAAAATTCTCCATTGCCTTTCAATTCATTCATCGGTTTTGTTGACAAGAAGAGAAGAAAAGACATGACATCAGTCTCGGGGTTGTATGGTTGTTGGTTGTCTGAGTGAATGAAACCTACCTCAAGTTTCTTCCTTTCGTCGCTCGTAGGTCTACCCATTTGCTATAGAGGCGACAAAACCAAACTGATGGTTAGAGGATAGTAACAATCTAGGAGAGAGTTAGTCAGAAGCAAGTCTTACGCGCTGTTGGTTATCGAACTGTTCGGCCCATACGACAGAAAGTTGAAATATTGAACGACCAGAACCAGAACTTGGATGTGAGAAGAAAAGAAAAGAGAGTTCAACGAACCATCATCTTCTCAACCATTCCTCTTGTTTCCCCTGTTGATTCATTCATCCGAGACGATGACAAAGATGACACTCGCTCAATTATCTCCTCGGAAAAGGGATCAAGAGAATTAAAAGACATGAATGGAAATCCAAAGGCTTACCATCAAGATCCTCTAACTTCGAGTTTTCTGGCGTTAGCTTTGTGGTATCGATCTTTGGGTGGTGGATGAGCACATGCGGCCACCATTGTTGCGATTGGGATTTTGTCAAATGGACGTTCAAAACAGAGTCGGCTGATGGTATGAAATCCAGTCTATCGATCAGTCATGAACAACAGCACAAACATTTGACCAGATCACTAAAGATTCCAGGAGAGGAGACATACAGATCGTCCAAGTAGAGTCCTCTTCTTTAATAGGCGCGAATAGTTT
Organism: Phaffia australis; assembly: GCA_014825575.1. Lineage (NCBI taxonomy): Eukaryota > Fungi > Basidiomycota > Tremellomycetes > Cystofilobasidiales > Mrakiaceae > Phaffia > Phaffia australis. Next base: position 5,848 of record MVAH01000047.1, on the reverse strand, counting down.
ACCCTAAGAGAAGGTTTGATATACAATCAGTAAGGCATGTTGGTCGAGGTAGATTCTGGTGATCATCAGATCGGCTTACAGCGAATGTCGACTCTTTTCCCTTCAGTCCGGCCTAGATTTTGAGGACCAAGACGGATGGAAAGAAGCAAACGGATAAAACGTTAGCTGTCCCTGCTTTACTCTCAACACAACATGAGCACAGATTCGAGAACAATCTCACCGAGATCTCTGCTCGCTTCAGAGCGACATTCAGATCCCTCGCCCGAGTACCTTGTGGGAGATCTAACGTCATGGTTATTGTATCGAGATCCTGAGTCCATTTGTAGGGCAGCTGAGCCTGTTCTCCCTCCTGTCTCTCTCTGGCAGCTGCATCATGTACGACCTGCTCTTCCGCTGATAATGAGTCAAATTCAGCCTGGGAGCTCATTGTGAAGGACGCTCGAAAGGTAGGTAAGTGATGGAAACAACTGATGAAAGCTGAGAAAGAACAAGAGTATCTAAGAGTTGAGAGATTTGGAAAGCTGTGCAGTTTGGCCTATTGAGTGAATCGGTCCAGCATGACTCTCTGATCAACTCTATAGCTCATCATGACATTGTCGCTCTTAACGTGGACAGACAGAAGGAGCTGTTATGAATGTCATTAATAACCTGAGGGAAAAGATTGTATGTCTATGAAGTAGGTGAAGGAGTGATCGGTGTCGGCGTGTTCGTTGTCGAGGGCACACTTGCTAACTTGTCTGCTGCTTTCTCGTTGGCGAGAGCGACGTTGTACTCTGCTAAACGTTTTTCATACTATATCGTCGGGAAGAAAGAAGTTCCATAAGAGTTGTTAGGTAACAGCGTTCAATCAGCATGTCTATGCAAGAACTGAAAAGATGGAAAACAACGGCTTGGACGAACCTCGCCAGCAATCGACATTCGCTCGCTATGAATCATGTATCCAGCGGTGGCTCCAGAGATCTATGAAAACACGATGGTTGAATTTCATACGCAACAAACATATCGTTCAGTATGGATTGTTAACCTCAATCGAGATGCAGTCACTTGATGAACACATCAAAGACTCGTCCGATCAAGAAGGCCACAACTTGAAACCCTAAAACGAATCGACACTCACAGAGAGCACGACGAGAGCCATGGAGAATCCTCTTTGGACGTAATCAAACGCCTTGGATGTCGTTCTAGATGCCATGTCTGTTGTTTTGTTTCTCTCAAAAGTCTCCTTCTTCAACAACTGATGCTTATATAAACCAAGGGATGAGTGGACGATTGAGCGAGTGAACGTACAGAGTGAGATACCTATCGGCATAAGGGAATGTCAAACTGAATGCTGACTAAGCGAATATTCAGATGGCAGTTCCAAAGTCTTCGTCTGATTTTCTCTCCATCTTTTCTCGTCCCATCCAGCATACATACATCTTATCCATCTTGTCTCTCATATGGATATTTTCACATCCCCACAGGCAGACGTAGACATGTCCATCGAGACAGTTGATGTACCTGAAGAAACGATGATCCCGTTGGATTCGGACCAAGGTGAACACGTCGAAGAGATCGATATGGTCGGCACTGAAGAGGCCGACGAATTTCTTGACGATCTCCTCAGCGATCCGATGGCGGATAGGATAGAAGTCGCCGAGACTGTAGTTGGTAAGCTCGAGCTACCGAAACAGGACCAGCCTTCAGCTCCAGTACAAGAGATCGAGTTGAGATCGAGAGCTCCATCTCCCAGACCGAATACCCTAGCCATCGTCGAAGACGTCGTCGAGGATACGCCCTCTGTACATTCATTGGATCCGGCAACACAGTCTCTGCCGGCTGGTGATGAACCAGCTGCATCACCTTTTCCTGTCGAGATCCTACCGACTATTGACATCATAGACTCTATCGAGGTTCATTCGGTTGACGGGTTTGACACTGAAACAATCACATTAGGTATGCTAGAGCGATCCATCTACACATCTGTTCGTTTTCAAAAGACATCATCCTAATGGATATTCTACTGTTTCATGCCTGTTTACTCACAGACGAAGGTTCTCCTCATTCACCAGAGCAACACGTTACGTCCCTGCCGTCGGCCCAATCAGAACTAGGTCAGTACATTGTCCCCCATTGAGCATCCATACTATCACTGGCGTTGCTCATATCAGATTATTACCCCATATCAGAGACAATAGAGAACGTTGAGAAACCAACTGAAGAAACGACTCATAATGAACAAGAACATGAACGCGACCATGAACAAAAGGTTGAGGCTACCGATTTTCAAACCGATGAAACACCCGAAGATTATGACTCTCCGCAGATTGTGTTTCACTCTGAACACGAGATTGGCTCTTCTGACATGGAGGATCACGATCTCAATGATGATGATGAGGACGGCGAGGAGGATGGGTTTGAAAGCACATTCTTTCCAACGATCATCAGTTACCAACCTCGCTCTAACACACCCTCATCGGCTCCCGTTCATATGAAAAGCTACTCTCTCTTCAGTTCCATCCCGTCTTCATCGTCTGATCATCAAGATGGGGTCGAGGCTCTAGATATGCCTGCTCTGCCGGTCTTGCTTTCATCTAATTCGAGTCTGTTCGAGGCGCCTCTGCTCGAACTGTTTGACGCTTTGAGAGAAGAAGCCGCTTTCTCGACTGATGGAAGATTATTAAACATAGATGATGGAGGAGGAAGCAATGAGTGGTTACTTGTTCACGAAGACGATAAAGTGGGGATCGTCATTGGAGAGGTGAGTCTCAGCACTTTTCTTTCAGTCTCTTACCTGATTTGTGTTAGATGTTGATGTGTGTTGATCTATCTTCGGATCTACCATCTTATAGGACAATGTCTGGGCTTCTCAGACATCCCTGTCGGATCTTGCCAGACTTCATCATGAGTGCTGTGACCTTCCTCCACCATTACGGCTCGTCCTTCGAGCGGGCCAGCCTAGGTTCATGCTTCGTTTCCAAAAGATTCAAGCCATCAGACAGGAGATGGTCAGTAGTTTTCTTTTCATACGAAAGGATATCCCCCATATATATTGATCAATGTTGGTTGCTGGCATTGTCTGCATATACTGTATATACAGGACGAAGAGGAGATTAATAGTGAAGACCATGAAGACGACGAGGAAGACGAGGAAGACGAGGAAGAAGGGAACGAGGATCAAGATGAAGATGATGTTATCGTCCTATCTGGTGACCATGATGAACTCGAGGCCGATGTGGACAAAACAGACACGAATATCCAACCGAACCTTGAAAATGAAGGTAAACAATCTGTGCCTCGTCGGTTCACGAAATGATAGCTAAAGACAACTGGCTGATGGTTGTTTCCCTACTTTCCTCAGAGGACGAGCTGGCGAGTGACCAAGATGAAGTGATCGAGGTTGAAATTGTAGATGAAGAAGAAGGCGAACAAGTTGATGAAGGTAAGCTTCCTGATTTTTTTCCTTGGAAAGACTTTCTGGCATACAAAATCTGGATTTGTGCAAGAGTTCATCGTCGTCTTGTCCGACACAGATCACCTTGACGACCATAACGAATCCTCGCCCGAAGCTGAGAACGACCGGTTCACCACCCCCACGTTGTTGAACGACGCAGAAGAGGAAGACGAGTGTAAGTCTTCTGACAGTACTTGTGATCGGGGTATTCACCGGCTTTGCCCTAATGTGCTCTCGCTTGTATGTCCTGTTAACCCGTTAACAGTGGCAGATACGATAGAAGTCGGCACAGAGAATACATCCGGCATCGTCGAGGATACCAAACTTATTATCACTGCGGACGCAGATATCGAAGCTCCTCTCTCAACTGAGGTTTCCGAGACCGCTCAGAGATATTCTGGTGATGTCTCTGCTATCAACCAAACAGATACCGAGGATGTTGTAGAGAACGCAACCATTCTTACAAAGGAACATCACCAGGAATCGGAGTTACCAGACAAGACGGAGGCTGAGAAAGATCTGGCAAGACAGGTCGAGATAGAGGCAGCATTGGCGACAGGTTCGGTAGATGCAGTCGAACAGATCCCTGTCTCTGAGACGTTTGCTCAGGCATCGGATATCGAAGAAGAGGATATTGAGATCCAAGAGCAGGAGCAGGGGCAAGAGCAGGATGCAGAGAAGCAAACACCGAACGTGCCTGAGATCATCGGTAAGCTTTTTGTCATCATGATTTCTTGACGACAACCTTCGTCTTGGTTTGAGTGTTAATCCAATCATCTTACCATTTACCCCTCCTTTTTTTTAAAGTTGAACCCGAAACTGATGACTTTATTGAGGAAGCCATCACTTCTGAAGCTACAACACGCTTACAGCCTCCCCCAGCACCTGTGTTAGAATCTCGAAACTCGCTCACGACCGACACAGCGCTGAATGATCTTTACGCTGATTCACCGCTACTCTCACCTGTGGCCGATACGACCCCGGTGACTGATTTGGACAGCATCGATCATGAGCTATCAGACGTGTTAGAACGAGAGGGCTCAGATGCAGAGAGCGAGCTATTGATCATAGAGTCTGAGCCAGGTGGATATGATGAGTTGGAAGATGAGTTGGTAGAAAAGGACGAAGGCGAAGAGGGTGAGGGTGAAGGTGAGGGTGAAGACAGAGAGGATGAGAAAGACGAAGAGGTAGGAAAGAGAAGGTTCGATGAGGGTGCTGGAGAAGAATCCGAGGATGCTCTAAGAGGTTCGTACTAGCTTTGCCTCCCTTCTATGTCGTAGTAATTGATCGGTGGTTTATCTTGTGTTCATCTGCTTTTTATCTCCAAAGATCCCAAACGTATCCGATCTGATTGATCACTTCAAATCGTGTCGTTCTGAGCGAGTTTGATTGCTCGACTATTCTCACCAATCAGCATTTACTCTCGTATGCATAACCCTCAACCACCCTGGACAGGTTTACTCTCTTCGCTATCATTCCAATCGCTGTTGATCCGTCTCCATCAGCCAGTATCAACAACTTCTTCAAAATCCTGCTCTTCCGCTCTTTCTGGTCTTTATGATTTTTGGTTTGGTTTTGGGCCCTGCCGTTCTTTGGAAATCCTCTTGTTATGTGTAAGACATACACTGAAGGTGTGTTTGTGTGATTATCGACTGAAAGCAGGTTAGTCCCTTTGTCTCTCCATCCTCCATTCCCATCATTGCCCGTGTTTTTCTGTCTGGTCCGGCCTTTGAGGTTGGGTTTCTTGTATCTTTATCTCTTCTTCATCTTTGTCTCGATCCCATCATCTATCTTCTTTTTTCCCGCATATAATCTGCTCTTTCGATCATATCTGCTTCGCCTACTCTGTTTCTACTCTCGCTTTTATCTTCTCTTCGTCAACCTACCTCTTTGGCTCTTGCAAGAGAAAAGTGCCCATTTCATCTTCCTTCTCGATACGTTTCATTTCGGCCCTCTTCTGTATCGGTTCTTCTACTACCTTCCTACTTACCAACACTCATACTAACAACATACGAAACGGAGTGGAGGAACGAAGAGAAAAAGTCAGATTTTGGGGACTTGTATATCCTTACCTTTCTCTTGAGCTGAATCAGGTCTCGTCTGTATATCCATTTAATCCTGACCTGGAAACATGAGACATGATGAGGAACAAGTTTGTAGATGTCTGACCATTCGAGGTCCTCAAGTGAATTCAGATGGAAAAGAAAATATATATAAAAAGCTTGAAAGATCGTAAACGAGCCTGGTATAAGGTGGAAAGAGAGAAGGAAAGTCCTAAGAAAACAAAATCCTGTGTAAAATGTGTGATGAAAGTATTGCTGAAGGACTGTTAATACAAATGAGCGGACAAGAATATGTATAATATTTTGACCAGAAAAGATAGAGGAGCCGAACGTATGAAGATGAAGAAAGCAA